>JAGIQG010000001.1:144702540-144890581 GCA_024679065.1 Sphyrna mokarran | reverse complement strand
GGATCCCACCCCCCCCCCCGAATCAGTTTAAAGCCCCCATCATAGCCTTAGCAAATTTTCCCCCCAAGATATTAGTCCCCCTCTGGTTCAGGTGTAGACCATCTCTCTTGAAGAGGTCCCACCTATCCCAGAATGAGTCCCAATTGTTAAGGAACCTGAACCCCTCCCTCCTGCACCATCCACGCAGCCATGAGTTCAAACTTTCCCTTTCTCTGTTCTTCTCTAAACTATCCCTTGGCACAGGCAAGAGTCCAGAGATAACCACTCTGCCTGTTATGGACCTAAGCTTCCACCCTAACTCCATAAATTTCTGTTTAATATCCCCTTCCCTTGTCCTACCTATATCATGTGTCCCCACATGAACTATGACTTGGGGCTGACTCCCCTCACCCTTAAGAATCTTAAAAACCCGATCTGCGACATCCTGGACCCCAGCCCCTGGGAGGCAACACACCAGCCCTGAGTCCCGTTTATTACTATTTACCCTCCTATCTGTCCCTCTAACTATGGAGTCTCCTATAACTAGGCCTAATCTCTTATTCCCCCCACCCACCTGAGCATTCTCAGCAGGCTCACCCCCAGAGACCTGCTCCCTTTGGTCAGCTCCAGTTGATTCTTCCTCAACTGTAGCCTCCAAGACAGAAAATTTATTTTGGAGGGGAACAGCCCCAGGGGATTGTCTCCCCGATTGCTTCTTACCCCTCCTCCTAATAGTTACCCAATTATCACTTTTAGGAGTTACAATCTCTTTGTTACTCCTGCCTATATCCTCCTCAACCTCTCGAATTACCCTGAGTTCCTCTAATTCCAGCTCCAGCTCCTTAACACGATCCTCAAGGAGCTGCAAATGTGCACACTTCCTGCAGGTGTAATCAGCAGGAACACTACTGGTGTCCCTCACCTCATACATACTGCAGGAGGTGCAACGTACTGCCTGCACTGCCATCACTGTTACTTTAATTTCCAGGAGAGAAAAAAAAACTTCTCACACACTTTTATTATTAGGTTAGAGGAGGGGGGAGGGTGGGATACTCTACCCGTGTAGAGTATCGGGTTACCTCTCTGGACCAATTTATAGAGTCAGAGAGAAAAACTACAACTACCGGTAAACAGGGTTAAGCTTTTTCCTAGGATGGACTCGAATAGCACGAGGGGTCATGGGCTTAGGGTGAGGGAGGTAAGGTATAATTTGGATGCTAGAGGGAGTTTTTTCACACAGAGGGTGGTGGGGGTATGGAATGCGCTGCCAAGTAAAGTGGTGGAGGCAGGTACTCTGGAGTTATTTAAGAAATACTTAGATGGGCACATGAACAGAATGGGAATGGAGGGGTATAGAAAACTGATTTAAAATAGGGATCATGAGCCTTGGGAGTCCCTGGGAAGTGTGTAAATAGATGATGATATTGATGTACTTGTTTTTATCCTACAGGTGCTTTGGTCCACCTTGTTGTCTAACGAGGGGCATACACGTGATGGGTCGTGAGAGGGCTGCTCTTGGATTTTTTTCGAGAGTATCCTAGTGCTTCACGTCATTAGTGTACACTTGACCTGGACCATTTGATGGGCAACACGACAGCTCAGTGACTATCGCTGTGCTGTGCAGATACATGGATTTGGGCCTGTGTCTGTGGGAGTTTGCGCATTCTCCCCGTGCTTGTGTGGGTTTTCTCCGGGTGCTCCGGTTTCCTTTCACATCCCAAAGATGTGCTCTTAGGCTAATTGGCAAAACAAATTCTCCCTAAATTGTCTCAAATTTGGTTATTTAATCCATAAATCTATAAACGTGGACAGGGATCGCGGGTAGAGGTAGGAACATCGGGGTGGCAGTACAGGCTCGTTGGGCCGAAGGGCATGTTTCCCATGCTGTTTCGTTCTTTGTTCTTTGAGGTTTATAACATGAAAATAGGGCCTTCGGTCCAACTTGTCCATGTTACCCTTTTTTTAAAACCCTGAAGCTAGTCCCAATTGTCCACATTTGGCCCATATCCCTCTATACCTATCTGTCCCATGTAACTGCCTAAAAGCTTTTTGAAAGACAACATTATACCCATCTCTACTGCTGGCAGCTTGTTCCAGACACTCACCAGCCTCTGTGTGAAAAAATTGCCCCTCTGGAAACTTTTGTATCTCTTCCCTCTCACCTTAAACGAGTCCCTCTATTTTTAGACTCCCCAATAGGAGTTTTGCCTTTGGGAAAAGATATTGACTATCTGGCTGATCTATGCCCCTCATTATTTTATAGACCTCTATAAGATCACCCCTCAGCCTTCTACTCTTCAGAGAAAAAGTCCTAGTCTATCCAGCCTCTCCTTATAATTCAAACCATCAAGTAACATCCTAGTAAATCTTTTCTGCACTCTTTCTAGTTTAGTAATATCCTTTCTATTATAGGGTGACCAGAACTGTACAGTATGTTGATTTTGATTTGTTTTCTTCAGTAATCTTAAACCTTGAAATTATATTGTGCAATTTTTTTAAGATGGACATTAAGAATTTGAATCATTTTTTATTGGCCTCTATGGGGATCATAATGATATGAAGGTTTTGAAATCAGTGTAAATTGAACATGTAGTTTCAACAGTTGATGAGTATCATCTGAACCACTATATGTTACTATTTGGAAAAACATATTTGTGTATTTGTGATTTTGTGAAATGTATTTTGTCTGTCCATCTCATTAGTTATCTCAGATCTCTGAATACAATGGTGCAATGGTGAAGCAGAGAGTTGACCAATTCCATTTGCCAAAGCACTTAGAGAAAGTTGAGCAGAAACTTGCAGATTTCACATCTACAGGAAAACACTTGCCTGCTGAAATGCACTTTTCCTGACGGCACTATTGAAATTCAGAACTCATTTTATGGGAGGATTCAAAACATAAACTCACAATATATCATTCTCTAACACAGCCCTAACACCAATTTGTCATTTTGTTTTTGTTTAATACAAATATAATAATTCGACGCAGTGAGAGCTTCCAGCTTTAGTGAAATTTCTGCTACAGAAATTTATCAGTGCAATCCCAACATTAAATTAGAAAAGTATCACAAGATTTTAATTAAAATGGCAATTTTACTTCATGATTTTATATTACAAATCAATGCTTTGCATATTGTATGCAACAACATTTAATGGCATTTAATTGAATATGTAAAATTTGAAAATAACATAAAGCCAGTTTGATTCACATTATGCATCTTTCAAATCTGTAAATATCCCAAGTCTCAGAATTCTTCTTGTGGGAGAAAAATTAATTGTTTATTTGCATAACCATTCTGATATCTAGCCACTTTACTACCTAGGAAACAGTTTTGTAGGTTTATTGTTATAAAGTCACAGCACAGAAGCTATTGTTATTTTTTTCTCCACACATGGTGAATTTAATGCTTTGGTGACAAAACATTGTTATAAAATACACAAAATAAAAGCTAAAGACATGTCCTATTAAAATGTTCCTTGTAATAGCATTCATTATAAAAAGACCATTAAAATTGGAACATATTGTTTAAATTATTTCCATTCTTAATGCATTTAAATGAAAGAGATATTGGAAATTGCACCTAAAAATACTTGATCTGCATTGGCCGGGAATCGAACCCGGGCCTCCCGCGTGGCAGGCGAGAATTCTACCACTGAACCACCAATGCAAGTGAAAGTCAGCTTATCTACTCAAGTACTGAATTATGATATTAGTTTTCAACGCTGCAAGTGAAAGGCGAAGCACCATCATTCTGTTTTATCCTGCCTTCTTCAGTAACTTTTAAAAATGGATATGTAAATGGAGTAAAATTAACTGTTTGAAGATAACACTGTCATAATTTTGTCTTGTACCTATGAAGCATCTTATCTGCCTTCATGTTCTTCTCATAACTGATAGGAGAATTAATTGAATGATATTATCATCATCCACTGACTCGCATAAAGACTTCCCAAACATTTGTGCCAGGTAAAAAAGTAAAGATGTGGATTTTATTTATTTGTGCATGTTTCTTCCATATATTTTTTCTCTTCGTGACGGATCAGCAGAGACAAACAAAACATTCAGGGACAAGGGAAACCAAAAGCAAAAAAAGGTTTTTTTTGATACGTTTACATTTCAAATGTTAGTAATTAATGTAAAATATTACAATACTCGTCATAGTGCACAAGGTAGGTCGTTAAAATTGTAATGTTTTTTTAAACTATTTCCATCCTTGATGTATTTACATGAGATAAACAGAAATTGTGATTTAAAAGAATTGAGCTTGCATTGGCCGGGAATCGAACCCGGGCCTCCCGCGTGGCAGGCGAGAATTCTACCACTGAACCACCAATGCAACTGACAAACACAGACTGGAATCAGCAGTAGCTGTATTAACAGGTTAGTTACTGGTTACAATCAGTTTCATGTGCTGAGATGAACACCTGGCAAGATTCGGTTCTGTCTTGGTAACATCAGAGTTCGGTCATTTGTAAAATAAACGATTGTTTTGTTCTCTCACATTATCTATTATCTGTCTCTCCACCCACCCAGCCCCCACATCCCAACCCCCTACATTCCCCTCCCCCCTCCTCTCCCCTTCCCCTCCCACCTGCTTCCCCCTCCCCCTCACCTTTCCCCTTCCCCCTCCCCATCCCCTCTCCCTTTCCCCATTCCCACTTCCCCTCCCCTTTCCCCCTCCCCTTTCCCTTCCCCTTCCCCTTCCCCCTCCCCTTCCCCTTCCCCCTCCCCGACATGGCACATGATCTGCGTCTTGTGCGTCTTTGAAGCACGTGGTTGTACGCGACTACGCCATAACGCCGAGTCCCAGAATGCTGCTGTTGTTGGGGAGACGTGGCCTGTAGTTTGGAGTGTAATTGAAGCGGTCTGGCAGGTGAGTCTGTAATCTCGGCAGCCGTTACTGATAGAGGTCTGTCACAATTACATATATTGTTTTGAAAACTCCTATTATGCTTCCCTCTAGATAGGGTGGTTTCTGCAGTGTTTCGCTGGCATCTCCACATCATTACAAATAATAGGTAGTTGATTGAGATGTTAAAAATGCTAAAAGGATTTGATGAACTCAAGTATGGCTACAGATAGAGTTTCAAATCTGATTAACTGAAAATTAGGCAATTTATTTAAAGCTACCATGTATGAATTATAATTATTATTAGATGTGTGAAATAACTTAATGACTTGAGTCCTGCATTGACACTGTGGCATGCCTATCTTTTCTGGCATTCCATGTGATCTGTGTAATCCTTGATCCAACCAGAAATAAAGAAGTTTGTTTATTAGTCAAAAATAGCTTACATTCACATTGCAATGAAGTTACTGTGAAAATCCCTATTTGCCACACTCCAGCACCTGTTTGGATACACTGAGGGAGAATTTAGCATAGCCAACGCACCTAAGTGCATTTTTTAAGACTGTGGGAGGAAACTGGAACACCTAGAGGAAACTCATGCAGACACGTGAGAATGTGTAAAATCGCACAGATAGTGATCCAAGCTGGGAATCGAACCTGGATCCTTGGCGCTTTGAGGCAGCAGTGCTGACCAGTGTGTTGCCCCAAAACGTGGCCCAAACCATTTGACTCAGATTGGTATCTGGCACAGAAAGTGAACCAAAGTTGCCAGTTTTAAGACACTGTATGTTGTAGGAGTTACAAGAGATGTGGAGTGGTTATGTAATGGTTCCAAGTCAATCAAGTGATACTTGTCATCTAGTCCATAGTTTTCTTAACACTAAGCTGCCAGCTCTCTTGCAAGAACTTCAGGATGGTTAGGCTGAAGGTCAACTAATCTGGGCCCCTACCTACTATTGTTTGAGTTGTGGACGTTTAATGGCAGCGATACAGGTTTGTGAATCATGCATAGTATCACCTGATTTATTTTATTCTTTCATTTACGGACTGTGTCTGTTGCTGTCTAGGCCAACATTTATTTCCCATTTCCCTTTGAGTAGGCTATGATGAGCTGTCTTAAACTGTTTTGAAGTAGAAGCACCCACCAATACTGTTAGGGAAGGAGTTCAGGATTTTGACCCAGTGACAGTGAAGCATTTGGTTCCAGAGATACGTTCAGGGTGATGACAGAATTTAGCCTCCTACAACAGAGTCCAAACTTTTCCTACATTATTGCTACTCAACCAGCAACTCAGAAATTGAGATTAAATCACACTAAATGTTATTTATCGGCTAATACCTGAAAAAAAGCAGAATGATTGTCAAAACACAATGCTGTATCACTAATCTTCTCAGAGAATGGAACTGCTTCCTTGCTGTGGCCTACATTTGAGTCTCTCAACATACTATCTGGTCAATTTGCTTCATTTTACATAGAGAAGTGGCTGTCTTCAGTTGGCATATCCACCAGAAAATAATTCCCCTGAACCTACATCATCTCTGAATTCCCCTCCAAATGTCTCTCAGTGTGGACACTTTGTGATTACGAGGTTAAAATTCTAGAATTCCTCATTTAGCATTGACACAAAACCTGCATTCATAAACAAGATCACTATTTCATTTTAAAGGTGACGAAGGATGTGCAATAAACATGGCCTATCCCATGTCCTGAGAACAAGTTTTTTAAAATATTGAACTCCTGACCCGTCCTGAAGGCAGTCAAAGTGAGAAGCTCCACCTTCATTTGAGAAAGGTTGGAGGGTAACTGGTTGTTGAGAGCTAGTGCCAGTTTGATAGCAGGGTTTCTTCAGGATTTTGCACAGTGTCATAGTGGTCATGAAGTCTGCTTTAAAACAAAGATTTCAGTACAGTATAATGTTTACATGTCTATGCTAATTTGAAGTGATGAATTTATGTAATGGGTTGTTTTCTTTAGAGATGATGTTGTGAGATTTGTATAGGCATTCAAAATCTTGAGTGCTCTAAAAATAGTTGATAGAGAGAAATTGTGGAAGGATTGAGAACCAGAAGACAAATTTAAAGAGATTGGCAAAAGAACTAAAGATAAAATGGCCAAAAGTCTTTTTATTTAGTTAGTGATTAGGATCTAGAATGCACTGTCTGAAAGATTAGTAGAGGCAAATTCACATGTGGTTTTCATAATGGGAATGGATAAGCGCCTGAATATTAAAATTTGCAGGACCAGGTGCTGGACTAGCTAATTAATTTGACAGACTTGTTAGGACCTCTTCTATGCTGTTATCATTCAGTATAATGCACAAAGTGTATTGTCAGGAAGTATCTCTTTGTGGAGGAATCAGACAGCACGATTTAAAAATAATTTAACACCGATGAGGAGGAATTTGTTCTCTAGTGAATCATCAATTTTTGGAATTCTCTTCCTCAGATGAGCAGAGTTGGTTCATTGAATATATTCAAGACTGAGTTAAAGATTTTCTGATCTCCAAGAGAGTCAAAGGTTATGGGGCCTACCTGAAACTTTGGCCTACCTCTGTTCTTATTCCTCCCTTCTGGTCTTAAAACACTGTTTGTTTTCAAGAGTATTTGCATTAATACTAAGCACAATACTGTTTAATAGCCACTACAATTTCAACCTGGAAGAGCTTTGAGATGATCATTTTAATTTTTATCTCTCCAGCTTTGACACCAATAACATATATATATATTAATCCCAGAATAGAAGATATTTAATATGCACACACATTGTATTCTTTACACTTATTTTTGAAGTGATGTTATCTTTTTATCTTGCAGGATGATCACAGACGTACAGCTAGCAATCTTTGCCAACATGCTGGGGGTATCCCTTTTCCTCCTTGTTGTCCTGTACCATTATGTTGCTGTTAATAACCCCAAGAAGTTGGAATAATGAAGTAGCACAGGATTGTTGTATTGTGACAGGTATTGAATATGTGTTGCATAGAATAATCAAGGATATTTTAAAGTTTATTACGATGATAGGTGATGAGAGCATATAATGCATAACTTCATAAGTTTTAAAATAATGATGTGAATTCTTAATGTGACATACTCTGAGGCCCATTGCCACCTTTAGTTGTGATGACGTTTGACCTGGAAGCAATATAGAAGGAAATTTTATAATTTCATTTAAAGTCAGCAGTTTTAAAAAATATTTGAAGGGACTTTTAAGAGTTTGCATCAATTGTAATTTTCTTGGGAAATAAGAAATACTCATCAGGTGATGTGACGCTTTGACCTGTGACGAGTACCAAGAGGGACGAAATTAAGAGAAAAGCTGTGTGGCAGACAGACAGAGTAGAGATGCAGGAGGAGCTGGGGAGTGGAGCTGTTAAATCTGTATAACACAGATACCGAGAAAGCGGGCAGATTCCAAAAGAAGAACGCACTGAATTCTTGAAAGAGAAAGAAAATCACTCTGTTTTGCAGAACAGGAGATTGAAGCTCTTGTAAATAGTTAAAAAGGTGTAAAACTTGGAAAGTTAGGTAAATAGCTCAGAGGAACTGAAGAGCTGTATATTTTCCTGAATGTAGCCAAACATGAACTGAAGTGTTGTTGGTTCAAAAGGTACTGTTAAAAGCTACACTTATGATTTAATGGGAGCATGTTTGTAGAAATGTGACTTACTGGGGATAATCATAATCTTGAATCCCAGGAGTGAAATATCTTGTTTGTGAGGACACCTGACCAACTTACTGTGAATTAATAACAACATATTATCTCCATAATCCCATATATTCTGAAGGCCAATATTTGTGATTATGTGAGACATAGATTAGTTTTATTGACTAGTTAAAGTAAGATTTACTTTTTATTTTAAATACCATTTTCATGTTTAATTCATATTTACTTTGCAAGAGTCCAAGCCATGTTAAAGTAAAGCTACAATAAGTGGAATCTTGTTGGTATTGTCTTCATTTCGGGGTCATTCAGTAAATTTGGTTATTTTGTTTGCTTTTTCCCCCACAGGGATTGTAACAGTAGTATACAGGAATTATATTATGGTTTTTATTTTACAGTCTGAAGATTAGGACCAATAATTCGAATTATTTTGAGAGATGGAAGCCAATTTAGATGAAACACGATGCATTTTGGACTTCATCAATACCACAATGAATAACAGCTGCATTAATTGTGTTTTGTACTAAAAAAAATGCTTGTCAATAAATATTTGACTTGAAATACTGTACTTTGTGATTCCTTTAAAGTTATCAGCGATATCAGATTTGTGTGTAAAGAGGGAAAGAAATGTTTGCTATCTTGTTTAGAGTCAAACATTCATAAAAATATGGATACTTTGATATCTCATAATTTGTAACATAATGAAAGATGTAATCGGAAGGCCTTCTGTAGCTCTGCCATCCATGACACAGTCATGTTTGATCTTTGAAATTATTTTCTCTTTCCTTACTGAGGGTGGTAAATACCTCTGATTTCTTTGGCCCTTCTTCTTACCAATTTTCTATTGCCTCAAGTTACCAAAGCTCTTTTGTTGATTACTCTATGTCCCTTCAAAGCTTTTTCTCTTTTTTGAGACAAAACTCTTTTTTTACAGTCTAAAGATTAATTTCTTTAGTTATGTTCAGTCATTTGACAAGCTAGCTGCAGAAGGAGAAAAAAATAACATTTACTGAGTCTTTTGTTAGCATGTGACATCTTGTTCTCTCTGATCTGTGTTTCGTTAATAAAGCATTGGTCTGAACTAAACTGTTAAATATTGAGATTAACTAACTTCTAGAATTTTATTATGACCATAGTAAAATTCATAATTGTCAAGAGTATTACAAACAGTGGCAGTTTTGAGCTTCGTAAATTATTAATGATTTAAATTAGATTTATTTTTTGGAGATTTGAGGTGATACTGCTTGTTTAATTGTTTGTTTGTGCTGGGAAGCTCTTTTCAGAAAATGCTTAAAAACTATTGGTATTGAATCTAAAATGCTGTCGTCTCTGTACAGTTTTAAGTTAATACTAATAAATTTAGTTTATTTTCAATTTCTAAGAATAAACACTTCCAAGTTTTTAAACTTGGGGGAAAGGAATGGGAAATGCAAAATGGTGTTTGATTCTTTTTGATTTTAAAGGTGAACTGACATCACTAGATGCAATTCTTAAGGAGTCAGACCTTAACACTGATGGCTTTTTTAGTTCATCACCCAGTAATGTAAATGTGTACATTGGTCATTTAATAAATTTTAAATGGACAGAAAGAAACAATGATTTGCTAAATTTTAACTCTGCAATGAATTCCGTTTTTAAATAGGTGTCCCTGGTTTTTGGACTGTGTGACTGCTGATGGTATAGTCTAGGATTCAGTGTTTTAAAACTTCTGCACGTATGTTTAACATCACAACATGACGACTTGACATTGGCTTGTGCTAGGGTTATATGAAAACAGGTTTTGATATAACTGGAGAAAGCACAAAATTCAATCAAATTTTACTAGCACCTTAATATTAAATAACCTTTTCAAAGTAAAACCTGCTGAACATTGCAAGCTGCTTTTCACAGATAAGGAAGCATTTGGGCAAGAGTGAACTACTGAGATTAGCTGATGGAAGACATTAAGTCTAAAAATATAATTTAAGTGGGAAACAACCTATTGATCAGGAACTAAACTTGAGGGAGAGCTATTACTTGGATTTAGATAAATAACTCAAAAGTTATTGGACATTTTGTATTAAGATACACTTTTTTCTAGAAAAGTTGAAAATGGCATAAGGCTCTTCCTGCTACAGTTAGGAAGCAACTTGTTCAGGTGTCAGTTAAATAACTAAATTGAATCATTGCCAAACTGACCACTCTCTTAGGTTTACACTTATGAAGTTTTTGTTTACAATCACATTTACCTAAAGGGGTAAATCTGCATGTTTATGTATTCTGGAATTACTGTATAGCAGTATTTTCAGGTGCTTGTAATTTCTTGCCAATTTTTAATTAAAAATAACTTATTCCAGAAATATTTGTTTCACATTGTCTATTCCATAGTACAGACCCAGAACTGTGAACTGTTTGACATAATATAGGTGCTAAAGACTTGAACTTGACTGCTCAGGATTATTGGTTATCTTTTGAGACAGTGATCAAGAATACAGTTATGGACTACATAAGATTTGGGTTTAACCCAAGGCGTTTGGTCATTCTCATTAATGAGGCAGTAACAGAACATTTAAAAGATGCTAATACAATCGGGTAGAGTCAACATGGTTTTGTGAAAGGAAATCGTGTTAATTTATTGGAGTTCTTTGAGGACGTGACAAGCCGGGGTTGGGGAAGGGGTGTATCTTTGTGCATCTGGATTTCCAGAAGGAACTCATTAACATACTACATAAAAGATTACAAAAATAAAAGCTTATGGTGTTGGGGGTGATGTATTAGAATGAAAAGAGGATTGGCTAACTAACAAACAGTAGGGATAGACAAGTCATTAGCTATGTTTGCTGATGATACAAAGATAGGAAAACAATTTGAATACGATGCTGAGAGATATGGATGGATTACATGAGTGGACAAAAAAAATTGTAGATCAAGTATGATATGGCAAAATGTGAAATTGTCCACTTTAGCAGGAAGAAAAACAGAATATTGCTTAAACAGAGGTTACAGAATACTACAGTACAGAGGAATTTTGGTTAACAAAAGGTTAACGTGTAGGTCTAGCATGATATTGGGAAAGTACATGAAATGTTGGCCTTTATTGCAAGGGGCTGAAGGATAAAAGTAGGTAACTTGCTACAACTGTACACAGCATTGATGGCAATCATAGCGTATTGTGTATTGAGGGATGTACTTGCATTGACAGTTCAGAGAAAGTTGTCAAATACTTAGGATGAATGTGTTGTCTAATGAAAGATTGATCAGGTTCGACCTGTGCTCATTGGAATTTAGAAGAACAAGGTGACCTTACAGGGCTTGACAGTTTAGATAGGGGATGTTTCTCTTCATGGAGGAACCTAGAACTAGAATACGTGGTTTGGGGGTCTCTCGTTTAAGGCAGAGACAAGGGATTTATTTTTTCAGAAGACTTAGTCTGGAATTCTATTCCACAGAAAGCAGTGGAGGCTGGGTTATTGATCTACCTTAGTTATTTAAGAGATACTTAGATGGGTACATGAACAGAATGGGCATCATGAGCCGTGGGAGTTCCCTGGGAAATGTGTAAATTGCCGGTGATATTGATGAATTTGTTTTATCCTACAGGTACTTTGGTCTGCCTTGTTGTCTTAACAAGGGGCAAACGCGATGGGTTGTGAGAGGGCTGCTCTTGGATTTATTTTGAGAGTATCATAGTGCTCCATGTTGTTAGTGTGTGCTTGACCTGGACCATTTGATGGGCAGCACGACAGCTCAGTGACAATCGCTGTGCTGTGCAGATACATGGATTTGGGCCTGTGTCTGGGAGTTTGCGCATTCTCCCTGTGCTTGCGTGGGTTTCCTCTGGGTGCTCCGGTTTCCTTCCAATCCCAAAGATGTGCTCTTAGGCTGATTGGCAGAACAAATTCTCCCTAAATTGTCTCAAATTTGGTTTCAATGCATAGATCTATAAACATAGACAGGGATCACGGGTAGAAGTGGGAACATCGAGGTGACAGCATGGGCTCATTGGGCTGAAGGGCCTGTTTCCCGTGCTGTTTTGTTCTTTGTACAAGGGTGTCAAGAACAATGGAGGAGCTGACAGGAAGGGAAGTGGAATTATGGCCACAATCAGAGCATCCTTGATTTTGTTGAATGACAGAGCAGGTTCAAGGGCATTTCTATTCCTGTTTTTAATATTCTAGTCAGTTGTTCTCCAAGAACAATGTGCAAACATATGTGTGTAGGAGGTATGAGGAAACTGACTACACTATTTATCCAAGAGTCAGTGATATAATGTGATTCTTAATTGTCCCATGCCTTGTTTGTCCTTTGACATGAAGGTGATCATGGTTCTTTTGAAAGTCAGGTGGCTGCAGAGTAGTTAGCATTGCTGCCTCTCAACACGAGGGACTGAGGTTCAATTCAGGCCTTGGGTCATAGTAATAAATCTCACAACACCAGGTTAAAGTCCAACAGGTTTATTTGGAATCACAAGCTTTCAGAACGCTGTTCCTTCATCAGATGAATAGAGGTTAGCTCACAAACACGGCATGTATAGGCTTTGGGTCAGTGTGTGTGGAGTTTGCATGTTTGCCCCGTGTGTGCGTGGGTTTCCCCTGGGTGTTCTGGTTTCCTCTCAATTCCAAGGATGTGCGGGTTAGGTTGATTGGCCTTGGTTTAGTTTATTTATTAGTGTTGCAAGTAGGTTTATATTAATATTGCAATGAAGTTACTGTGAAAATCTCCTAATCACCATATTACAGCATCTGTTCGGATACAGAAAGAGAACCTAACCAGCATGTCTTTTGGGCTTGTTGGAGGAAACTAGAGTACCCAGAGGAAACCCACGCAGACATGGGGAGAATTTAAACAGTCTACGCAGATGGTAATCCAGGCTGAGAATCGAACCAAGGTCTCAGACATAATGTGGTGTAGAAAATGTTTAATCATATGTTAAGAGAATTAGTATCATCTTCAAGTGTCAAAAAAAAATATGTGGGATGGGATGTAAAGGAAGCACACAGCTTTGTCAGTCTAATGTGGGCAATCAGCATGCACCTTACGTGTTGCCCTTGCTTTATGTGCATATCACTTCAGTCATGCTGGTAGAAATAAAGCTATGGAGATAAAAACTAATGGAATATGGCATTCTGCATATGGACAATGGCTCAACAAAGTATCTCGTGGACTGCACTCAAAACTCTGATTGGTCATGTGTGCTCTCAGGCTTTGCTTAGGTAGTTGAGTGTCAGCATTTTGGTTACATTGTCTTAATATTGGTGTGGGTACAGTCAAACCTGCTTGGATGAGCACTTCAGTCTCTGATAATCTGTCCTGCTACGTGATCTTCAGAAGTTTCTGAAGGCAGCTCAAGTGAAAGCAGTTGAGCATCTTGATATTGTAGTGCTAGACAATCCAAGTCTTGCGTGTAGAGAGTGGAGAGGACTTGCGCTATAGAATTTCAGTTGGAGAGCCATACTCTGCTTAATTCCCAGACTGATGTCCAAAGTCTGCTGAATGTGAGGAACATATAAATTAGAAGTAGGCAATTCAACCCTTAAGAGCCCTGCTCTGCCATTTAATCAGATTGTGGCTGATCTCTCTGTTTCAAATCCACCACCCTACCTGTTCTACATTTCCCTATAATCCATTTTTAAATCAGAAATATATCTAACTTTTTTGTGAAACCATTTAATGATTCAGGCTCCATTATATTATGGGGCAGCGAGTTCCACAAATTCACCACCCTCTGCGAAAAATAGTTCCTCATCTCAGTTTTGAATCTATCATTTGTTATAAGTTGCCCCACAAAGGGAAATGTTTGGTATACATTTATCAATCACTTTTAGTACTTTAATCAGGTTCCTTCTAATGAGTATAAGCCCAAAGTGTTTAATCTTTCCTCATACGTCAATGCTTTTATTCTGGGAATCTATCAGATGAAACTCCTCTGAACTACCTCCAATGCCAGCACGTCCTTCTTCAAATAAGGGGACCAAAACTGGATACAATATCTAGATGTGCTTTCACCAACACCTTTTACAATTACAACAATTGCTACTCCTAAACTCCAGTCCTTTGGCAATAAATGCTAACATTCCATTTGCCTTTTTTTATACGCTATACCTGTATATGCTTTCATATGCTATTCCAACTTTCTGAACAAGACTGATGCACTTTGAATCTGCTTTTCAATTAGATAATAATTTGCCTTTAACCTCTCATTTATCCACATTAAACTCCATTTGCCAAATTTTAGCCCATTCTCCTAGCCTACACTTACATTTGCAACACTTGCATTTGTCTAGTCATTAATAGAGTTTGTTGCTGAGATAAATGAATTTGCTGTTGACAGGTTCTGGTCATGAATTGGAGCCACGGACTCAAGAAAGGCCTTTCCTGGAGCAAGCTGGTACATAAGTTTTCTTCATGTTGGTCAGAAGGCTGAAGTTGTCCTGTGCATTGGCAAGCAAGTCCATACTATGTTGCATACTATGTCTAGCTTTGAACTGGCAGCTTTGCACAGTATCAGCAAACAGGAAATCACAAAAATGTTTCAGATTGAGCAGCTTTGTGTCCATGCAGTATGTGATTTTTGATACCTAGATCACCATCACTGAGGGCATCAGAGAGCAATGCAGTGAAAAATATGCTAAAAAAGATTAGCATTGCACGTAGGTCTGTTTACCTCAGTTAGTGACTAGGAATGTGCTAGAAGAGTTAGGATATGTACAAGTATGTCAACATGGAAATTTTAAACCTTTGTGATGAATTCTTCAGGCTGCCAAATTTTCCATTATCTTCCAAAGGTCCTCATAGCTGATTACGCCGAAGGCCTTGGTCAGGTCAACATGGCATGAAGGATCATGCTCTGTCCTTGGCATTTCTCCCGAGACTGTCAAACTGCAAACACCAAATCTGTCGTTCCTTGACCTTTTCTGAAACTGCACTGACACTTCAGCAGCAAAGCTTTCAGATGTTGCATTAAGTAGTTCACAAGCCTAGATTTTGTCAGCAGTGGACAGAAAGGGAGATTCCTCTATAATTGTTGCCAGATTGGCAAGTTTCCACTTGTATGGGTTGACAATGGAGGCATCTTTTTATTCTTATTCCCACATTGACCAAAAGAGTTCAGTGAACTTTTTGACCAGGCATTAAACTTCAGCCATGTAAATCTCAGCTGAGATAACATCAGCTCTCTAGATCTTTGCTGCTAGGTTCAGTGACTCGCATTCCAACCATTATCTTACAAATTGAGTTTGTGTCTACATATGGCCTATTTATGAACCCAACTCCTGACTCACCTGAAGAAGGAGCAATACTCCAAAAGCTTGTGTTACCAAATAAACCTGTTGGACTTTAACCTGATGTTGTGAGACTTCTTACCGTGCCTACTCCAGTCCGATGCCAGCATTTCCACATCTTTGCTGCTAGACAGTAATCTGATTGCATTTGTGTTTTTAATAGTACAGGAGAGTTATCAAGAGAATATTTGATGGTAACCTGTGGCAGCCCATTGTTTGCTGCTTCATTAGATGAAGATAATTTAGGATGTGGTTAAAGAGCACAGCCATCTTTCTCTAACTTGAGCTTTTTTTGTGAGCAGTGTTGATTCAGTAGATTGGGACCTGTGGATAAATTTCAAAGCATTGCAGAATCTCTTCCAGTATTTGTGATCTGCACATGACTAAAATTAGTTTGCTGTCTGATTCAGCTAAGTGTCTTGCATCTGTCTCATGGCACTGTTTTGGTAAGCATTGTGATGATTGTCATTGAGGTAAACCTTGTAGACGTGCTGTTTCTCCTCCTAGTATTTTCTAGATTGCCTGACTGGCTTCATTAAACCAATCTTGATGTTTGAGAAAGATAGAGTCAACAGCCTCCAAAGCACAGGGCTACACTAAATCCATGAAAGTCATCCTGCCATCCTCAATGCTGTTGTGGCCAATCCCTAGTTTAGATTCCCCAAGTTTGTCATCCTGGCTGAGGAGGTTTCTTTATTTATTCTTTATTATTACCCTCTCAGTCACAGCAAGATTCACTTAAAAAGGGTCCCTCCCCTTGTAGATACCTTTCCCCAGCCTAATATTTATACTTTAAAAAAAGTCAATTTAACCAGGCTTTTTGAGTTAAGGAAAGAGTGAATTTATTAGCTACTAAATGTGAGGAAAATGAAAAAGTACATGCACATACATCACACAGGTTAGAAATGAAAATTGGATCCAAAAATATATTTTAAATATATATACAAATCAGTCATTGACTTGTGCATAAAAAGTAGTTGCAGCCGTTGCGATTCGTGATGCCCAGTAGTACTGATTTCAGCAGGTTTATTGACAGTTTTGGAATTCTGGCACTGTGCTATTGAGTGGGCGGCACAGTAGTTAGCACTACTGCTTCACAGCTCCTGGGTCCTGGGTTCGATTCCCAGCTCGGGTCACTGTCTGTGTGAAGTTTACACATTCTCCTCATGTCTGTGTGGGTTTCCTCCGGGTGCTTCGGTTTCCTCCACAGTCCAAAGATGTGCGGGTTAGGTTGATTGGCCATGTTAAGAAATTGCCCCTTAGTGTCTAGGGATATGTAGATTAGAGGGATTAGTGGGTATAACATGGGAGTAGGTCCTGGGTGGGATTGTGTTCAGTGCAGACTCGACGGGCTGAAGGGCCTCTTTCTGCACTGTAGAGTTCTATGATTTCATCATTCTGCAGCTTAACTGAGAAGCTGTCCTATTTCCTTTTCACTTTTTGGATTTTCTGACTTGACTCACTTTAGCAATCAGGGACAGTCACCTATAAAACTTTTGCAAGGATCTGCACTGGTCTTTCTTCCTGTGTCACGCTGACACATCAGCACTAGTCGACACTGATCAAATTTTCCAGCTAGCTTTTATCTGTTTTTATATATTCCGGGAAGGCAAAAATCCACAAACCACTCTGGGACACTGCATATAGAGTATCATTCTTGCTCAGATGATAATCAGTTCCCATGAATTCTATAGGAGATAGCAGTTTGTTTCTGTCTGGCTTTTGTGGTTTTGTTTGGCATCAAGGTGTGGTTCTGTTGTTTCTCTTTTAGTATCACTCACCAGCAATTTAGCCAGTAACTGAATTTACATCCTCAGGCATTTTTGGCCTGTATTTCCTTTTTTAAAACCATAGGTCTGATTTAAAGTTCCATATTTCTGTACACAATTTGGGATTTTCCTCCATCATTATGAAACTCTGCAATGAGTGCCCAATTTTAGTAAACAAGTTTCTCTGAGAGATTCCTTTATGGCTGTCTGTTTGAGCCTTGAGATATTTCTGCAACTTTCCTGAGGGCCTTTAGGGGGTGTTTAATTTTGAACTTATAAGATAATGGTTACTCCACCAGTCAATATGGCACTTGCTTTCATTACATGCATATCCTGTTTCTCCCTCTGCCTAGTGATAGTCAATAGGTACCAATGCATAGAATAGGGATACATCCAAGATGTCTTGTTGCGAGAAACTGTGTGGATGATTAACAGCTAATGCTCAGCATACATCTTCAAAAAGAGGAGAACGTTGTTGTTGCAACTACCAACCCAATTTTTTTCAATTATTCCTTTTCTGGTGATCTGCATTAACACTTGAATGGAAGTCACCAAGATTAATGAGTGTATCCGACTTTAGCACAGTAGTATTCAAGGATCAAATTTACCCTTGCTTTTATCAGGTTTGGTCATGTTGGAGCATCAAAATGAGATTTGCTTGTCTGGTGTCATATATGGGGAGTTTAAGCACCATCATTAAGCACAATTATTAACACTCATAGGAAGGCAAGTCAACTTATGGATCGGATGATTCATGGCAAAAAAGGTAAAGCAGACAATATTTAAGAAACTTTGTCCAGCCTCTTCTTTGTATTTCAAGACCACATTGCTCACTTCCCCTCACTTCTTTGTTATGGTGAAAAATGGTCTGAACCACCTGGATACAGATTTATAGCTGCAGCTTTCAGTGAATTCGCACTTGCTGCTATATTACACACCATTGCCATAGGTCTTGTAACAGACAGATAATGGATGACTGATAAAAGATTATGAACATGACTTGCATGTGAACTGGATTATAGTAAGGTGAACATCATAAGTTTCATTCTCTCTTCCTGATCCATTTTGGTCCAGTGGCAAGGTGAGTCTAGATTGCTAGAGACAGATCCCAATGCAAAGGACCTTTTTCTCCCTGTTGCTGTAAGCATAGTTCAATAAAAGCCACAAGTTGAAGGAAATAGGACAGCTTTTTAGCCACCTTGCAAATTATTAAACTACCAAAGCCATAAGTGTACTATCATCAATGCCTCACAGTCAAGCCAAGCAGTGATTTGTATACTCTCTTTAACTTATATTTGGACTCTTTTCAGTTCTTATATGTGTGTGTGTGTGTGTTATACTTTTTTTCAGGTTTTTATAAGCTATTAAACTTATTCTTTCTTTGACTCAAAAAAGCTTGGTTAAATTGGCTCTATCTAAAAAAAAACATTTGAACTTGGAAATGGTATTCTGGAAGGGAAGGGATTCCAATTTAAATTAACTTTGTCGTGACTAACCAAGAGAATTGAATAAAGAAGGAAAGCCAGCTCGTTTCTTTTCAGCCTGGAGCTTACCAAAATTGGGGTCTTGTTTGGGAATTTACAAATTAGTGGATCTCGTCCGGAGACCAGTGGTATTGCTGTCAAAACAGCCGTCGCGTGCCAACTACTACTTAGGTCTACAGGTGAGAGCCGTGTGAAGGGGAGGACCTGTCGAGGATCAGTCACTCCGTAGAACAGTTGTTAGTGGTGCTACTCCTCCCCTACACCCACTGTCTTTGTAAATTGCTGCTCGAATACTCTGAATATTTAGTCTCAGTTGCCATTCAGCAAAAACCATCACTGTCAAATTTATTACAATACATACAGATTCCATTTTGCTTAACCAGGAGAAAGATGAATTGTGCCGCAAACATATTTACAGAAGTTACTGAGAAACATAAAAGGACTGTTTCAATTGACATTTTTGCCATTTTGCCATCAGATACCAAAATGTATATCATTCACACCAGAAGGCAACAATAGCCAAAAGTAAACAGAAATCAGCCTAAACAATATGGCGAAGGAATGTGTGGAATTTAAACCATATTCCTTCTCTTTCTGAACATTAAAGTCTGAGACAATTTATGCAAATCAGATACTGCAGATTAAAAAATATATTAACTTGGAAGCTCTTCAATTATTAATGCAACGTTGGCTTCAACACCAAAAATTTTAGATGTAAATTCACAACCTGTTGAATATAGATATGCATTCTCCATAAAGGGGAGAGGGGGACGGCGAGGATGCAAAAGATTATACACAATAAATTATTTGCGCCTAAATTTCCTCGATCTTGAATCTTGCTATATTTTGGCTACTATATTCCCCACATTATACCAGTGACTGCCTTTGATTAGCTATGAAGCACATTGAGGGGGCTGGCAGCTGTGAAAGGGAGCGAGACTGGCTCCTCCAGCTGCCAATGGGCGCTGAGCTTAAACGCCGGTGCGGTTACCGGAAGCCAATGGTGTGCGATGTTAGGAGGCGCTTAAAGTCTCCTTAGTAACGGGAGCGGCGGGGTTTGGTTTGGAACCGGGGTTTAAATTAACGAACCAGCGGTTTGTTTTGACGGCTCCTTCCCCTTCTCCGGCCCGCCGAATGTCGGCCATGAGTTCTGTTTGTGGTGCTGACTCTTCACTGGTGTTTTAACGCCGATCCCGCCCTCGCTGCGTCCGATTTTCCGCAGGAGACCGCGGCGGCCATGGAGTTAAACTTAAACCGCGTCGACTATCTGCAGGTGGGAGGGTAGACGCCATCATCACCGGGCTTTTTTTTTGTTTTATAAACCGGATGGCTTAAATCCAGTAAATGAGAATTAACTCCGTCATCTGGGGGGTTAGAAACAACGTAAAAAGTCTGATAACACCAGGTTTAAGTCCAACTGTTTTATTTGATAGTAAACTCGCCTGACGAAGAGGATAACCTCGAAAGCGTGTGAGTTTACTATCAAATAAATCGGTTGGACTTGAATCTGGTGTTGTCAGACTTCTTACTGTGTTTACCCCAGTCCAACGCCGGCATCTCTACATCATGGTTAGAAACAACCCAGCCAGTATATTCCTAATAGAACAGAGTCTTGTAAACAAGTTCAAGTGTAGACCTTCAGCTGTATCATTCTTAAAAAGTTTGTTTGAAGCTATCTCCCTTTGGCTTTGGGTAAATTAATTCCTGATAATGTGATCTGTAGTCTGAACTGACATGAACTGGGATGGTATTGCCACTGTAATTGGCTTCACTGACTGTTTGGACAGTTGAAGCTCCTGTTCCTGAGTGATATTCATTAGCTGTTACTCAAATATGAGTGTTGAAGTTTGCTATCACTTGTATGCAGATATCCTCCTGTGTCCGTTTAATAAAATGGTCAAACGTTAAAGTTTATGTGATATAAATTTGAAACTCTGGTTATGTTTGTCAACATTGTGGTTAAACCAACCATTAAATTTTTCACATATATGGACTATTTCAACTTCCTACTTACAAATGTTGAAGTTACATATGAGAAGAGTTTGATGACTCTGGGTCTGTACTCGATGGAGTTTAGAAAATGAGGGGGGATCTCATTGAGACCTCAGAAAACTGACAGGCCTGGATAGAGTGGATGTGGGAAAGATGTTTCCATTTGTTGATGAGACTAGGATTCAAGGGCACAGCCTCACAATAAACGCTTTAGAACTGAGATGGGGAGGAATTTCTTCAGCCAGAGGGTGACTAAATCTATGGAATTCATTGCCACAGAAAGCTGTGGAGGCTAGATCTTCGAATATATTTAAGATAGCGATGGATAGCTTCTTGATTGGTAAATGGATCAAAGGCCTGGGGAAAAGATTTGAGAATGGGATTGAGAAACTTATTACCCTTGATTGAATGGCGGAGTAAACTCAGTGTGCTGAATGGCCTAATTTTGCTTCAATGTCATAAGGTCTTATTATTGTGCTGATAGTGCAAATTGGTATGTGCTAGGATGTTCTTCGCATATAATGGTGAATGCATGACATGGACGTTTCAGTGAGGATATTCATGGAACCGTAGAATCCCTAATGTGCAAAACAAGACCATTTGGTGCATTGAGTCTACACCAACAACAATTCTACCCAGGCCCTATCCCCATAACTGCACATATTTATCCTTCTAATCCCCTGACACTAATGGACAATTTAGCATAGCCAATCCAATTAACCTGAACATTTTTGGACTATGGAAGGAAACTGGAGCACTTGAAGGAAACCCACGCAGGTATGAGGAGAACATGCAAACTCCATAATGACAATGACTCAAAGCTGGAAATGGAATCCAAGTCCCTGGTGCTGTGAGGACCAGTGCTAACCAGTGTGCCACCATTCCGCCCTTGGACTGGGTGCAAAAACTTTGGAATCACTTCAGAAGAATGCTTCTTTTTGACTGAGTGAATTAGAATAAGGCAACAGGACATTTGTGTCTATAATGGGCTTGTGAGAGTTTAGTAGACTGTTGTAAGCCAAGATAGTATCCTTGACCTTCACTTAGTACACTGTTATCCTAAATTTCAAATTAAGTTTCTTGGTACACTATCATAGTTTGCCTTTGTTTTCCTTTGACCATATTGAAGTAAGATTCATAGATTAGATAATTAATATGTCTTTATTGTGATAATGCTGTAATTCATCTTCCCTTTTATTTTATCCTAGGTGGGAGTGACTTCCCAAAAGACTATGCGGCTTCTACCTGCATCAGGACGCAGAGCAATCCAAAAGGTTAATTCCTACCTATCAAAATGATCATTTGTTTTTCTAGTTTCAGGCAAAAGTGTAGAAGAAAGAAGAGAGGAGAAAAAAAAATATTCTACCCTTAACCAAGCTTTCTCAGCAAAGATAAATTTATTGTATGTTGTGATATTATTGAAAATCAAAACTTTAGCCTTCCTGGCTGCCTTAATGCCAGCGTTTCTGCACTTTGCTAGAACTTTTATGTTTGTTTTTATACAGTTGTTTTGAACATCTTTGGTACTGTTTAGTTTTTTGAAATTTTTTATGCTTTGAACATTTAGGTGGTAATTGCAGATCATGATGGAGTGGTTACTTGTTTCGGTATTAAAAAGGGAGAGCCAGTTGTAAGTATCATCTCAAGATTATGATTTACAGTATTTTTTCAATATTTTGGAAGTGAGATTGTGGTATTAAGAAATTGGACATTTTGAAATTAACATTGTATCTGTGCCAAGCCTGGCATTCTGTCAATTATAAAATGCAGTTTAAAAAAAATCAGTTTAATAAAAATGAAAAATATTGGAGATAAAGAATATTTCTGTTAATTCAAAGATGCCTTTGCATAGAAGCATAAATAGTACAGTGAAGAAGGCTGTTCAACCTACTGAGTCCATACTGGCTCTTTCGATAGGAATTCAGTTATTCTCAGTGCTTTCCCTATATATTCATGTAATTGTTTTTTCTTTCAAGTATTTATTCAATTCCCTTCTGAAGACTTCTGCTGAATCCTTATCCATCACTTATCTGGCAATACACTCTAAATCTTAACCTCTTGTTTTATAACACACGCATGTTGTCTCTGGTTCTTTTGCCTGACACCTTCATCTGTGCCCTCTGTTTGTCGAACCTTGAATCATTACTCTTCACTAATTGTTCTGATCTGGTTAGAGACTATTAACATTTAAAGAAGAAATACAAACAGCCAGCAATTAACTGAGAGAACTATGCCACAAGATTTCACTGTTTTAAACAAAAACAAAATTGATTGTATATCAGAATTAAATGAAGAATGAAGTAAGCTCTGTTAACTTAACATTACAGCTTATGCTTTAGTTCTTTAGTTTAGAATTTAGTTCCTTGTTAATTCCCCTCAAGTGTTCCCTTATCTTATGAAATCTTTAAGTTCATTCACTTACAGGAATTGACCCAAAGTATATCACCGCTGTCCAGAATTCATTCTGATTTCTCTTCAGTGCCCAGTCAAGGTATAAAATTTCATGAAGGTCTTTTCATTAGCTTTTGACTAAGCGACCCTCCAGCTTCTTTATTAGCCTCAGTAATTCTGGATTCCACAGCTCCAACATGGGTTTTCCTGCGACTCCTGTGCAGTGGCTTAAAAACATTGGAAGTCACTTTTGATTTCCAGACAATTTCAAATTGCAATCAAGCTGATTACTTCCACAATTGCAACAACATTAACTGCCTTTTATTGAGGATTACTGTAGATTTCTTCCTTAGCTCCTAATTAAACAAATCATTTTTCCCCATTCCAGCTTTGTTCTTATCCTGAATATTAGCCACTTAATTTTATTTTACCTTTTGAGCTATAATTACATTAAATCCGAAGCTAGTCTGTTAGGTGCTTTTCTCAACCAGTCTTGCCTGATGGCTAGGTCTTAACTGAATTCACAGAAATAAACTCAAAACAAAGATTCTCACTAAGCTCCATCTATCCCCATGTAATGACCGCATGTATAACTCCAGTTTCTCCACTCCGTTGAAAAATTAAACCAGCTGATTTTTTTTTTTCTTTCATTTTGATTAAAATGAGCAAACACTGAGGTCTGGCATGGCTAGCCAGGGTTAAATTTTAAATAGTGAATTAAAATGTGGATCATTTTAATATTTTGAAATAAAATATAAAACTGGAAATAGATAGTTTAGGGTTAGAATTAACCCTGATCCCAAACCCACCTCTTTTTCTGGGGTAATTAAAATTTCACTATGATAATTGAAAATGCTAATTTACAGTAGATTTTTTTTTAAGTTAAATGATGTTTGTAACATTCCCATCAAGTAGACTTTTATTTTGATTACTTGGAGTCAGTGAAGTTATCTTTGGATGAAACATGAAAAACTCTGATTAGGATAGAATTCCTTCAGTTGAAACCGGTGGCAAAGTTTCTTTACTTCAGTCTGAGGAGTGATTATGTAGTACAAATCATTGTAGAAATCAATGATTTCAATGCGTGTTGTTCAACTAATCTGGCTTTTTTACTATAGTTTCATTAAAGTAACTTATAATGTAAATTTTGTTTGAAACTGTCCCCAAGAAGCAAGATGCTAATATGCTTTAATGTAATTTGTAAAAATCTCTTGTGTTGGTGGAAGTCAAATATGTAACTTTACTTGCACACAGCCAGTGTTCAAGACCTTGCCAGGACAAAAAGTTTCCAGATTGGAGCTAGGAGGAGCCATAGGTACTCCACAGGAGAAAATCTTTATAAGTGTTGGCTCAGAGGTGCGAGGCTTCACTAAGAAGGGAAAGCAGTTCCTGTCATTTGAAACTAACCTTACAGAAGTCATTCGAGCTATGTAAGTAATCCATGAATTGTGCTCATCTTCTTTTGTTCAGAAGTAAGGCTTCCTTCTCCAGATTTACTGCTTGCTGTTCCACACAGCATTTCATTGATTGTTATCCAAGTGTTAATCAAATATGTGCTCTTCCTCTCCACCACCAAATTCCCTATGTGCTGCTTTTGAGGAAAGCTCTAATTACTCTCCATTCTGTTTTAGAAGAAGAGTGAAATATTGTTTATCTTGCAGCCACATACTCAGAGATTTACATTTGAAGATACAGAATGAATATATGTATGCCATTTATTAGCATTAACAACATTAAACTGAAGATTGCTGATAGCTTCACATATCTAGGCTCCACACATTGGACTGTACTGTAATGGTTAGCACTGCTGCCTGTTCAATTCCTGGCTTGTGTCACTGTCTGAGGAGTTTGCACGTTCTCTCCATGTCTGCGTAGGTTTTCTATGGGTGCTCTGGTTTTCTTTCATAGTCCAAAGATGTTTGGGTTAAGTGTATTGTCCATGATAAATTGCCCCTTACTGTCAGGAGGACTAGCTAGGGTAAATGCATGGGATTATGGAGATAGGGCCTGAATGGGTTCGTGGTTGGTACAGACTCTGGACCAAATGGCCTCCTGTGCTGTAGAATTCTATGATCTGTCACTTGCTGAAATCAATGAACAAAGCTGTAGCTTTGTCCAAGTTGAGTAGGAGTGTGGAACAACAGTAACTTGACTTGGGAACACCAAACTGCAGGTCTATCAGGCCTGTGCTCTCAGTGCATCCCTTTACACTAGTGGGACCTGGACAATGTGTTTGACAAGCAAAAAGGTTAAACAGTTTCCACCTTCACAATCTTAGACATATCCTTGGAATCTCTTGGCAGGATAAGGCTACCAATTCAGAGCTCTTAGAGTGTTCTGATTCCATACACTCATCATTAGCAAACAATATCTGGGCTGTCTTGGCAATGTTCATTGGACACCTGCAAGCAAGATATGCAAATGGTGGACATTAACACCGACAACTTAGAGACAGCTGCGATAGCTGTGATCTCTGGAACATGAATGTTTGGAGGGGTATTTAAACAAATAGGAGCAGGAGTAGGCTATTTGACACCTTGAGATAATGTGTGATCTGGTAGTGGCCTCAACTGCACATTCTGTCTAACATAACAACCTTTGACTCCCTTGTTTAGTCAAGAACCTATCCACCTCTGCCTTAAAAATATTTGTTGATCCTGCCTCCAGGTTCTGAAGAGGAGAGCTCCAAAGATTTATGACTCCTGAGAGGAACCATTTCCTCTTATTTCCATCTTGAATACGCAATCCCTTTCTTAAAAAATAAATCTGTGTCTCCTAGTTCCAGTTTCTCGCTCAAGAGGTAAAATTAATTCAGCATCCACCTATCAAGATCCCTCAGGATCTTACATGTTTCAATAAAATCATTTCTCAATCTTCTAAACTCCATTGGATAAGGTCAGTTGAATGAACTCTTTCTGACCTGTTTCTAATGCATTTATATCCTTTCTTAAGTAAAGAGACCAAAACTGTGCACAGTACTGTAAATATGGTCTAGCCAGCACCTTATACCCATGTACAGTCATAGCAAAACTTATTACTCTTATACCCATGTACAGTCATAGCAAAACTTATTACTCTTATACCCATGTACAGTCATAGCAAAACTATTACTCTTGCAATAAACACCAGTATTCCATTTGCCTTCCTAATCATTTGTTGTACGTTCTTACTAATTTGTCCCTACTGTTGTACCAAGACACCCAGATCTCTCTCTATCTCTCAGTTCTACAATGTCTCTCCATTTAAATAATATGGTATTTTTCTATTTTTCCTGCCAAAGTGGACAAGTTCACATTTTCCAACATTATGTTTCATCTGACAATTCTTTGCCCCTGCAGTCAACCTACAAAGGCCCCTTTGCAAATCCTTTCTGCCCTGTTCACAATTTATTTTCCTACCTATCTATCTATTTGTGTTACCAGCAAATTTAGCAACCATACATTTGGTCTTGTCATCCAAGTCATTTATATGTATTGTAATAGTTAAGGCCCCAGCACTGATCCCTGTGGCAGTCCACTCATCGCATCTTGCCAGCCCTAAAAAGACATGTTTATCCTTACTCCTTTTTGTTGTTATTATTATCCATGATAATATGTTAACCATATTATGAACAATAATATGAACTCTTCTTTTGCATGTGGCATCTTGTCTAATGCTTCTGGAAATCTGGTTCTCCTTTATACATATTGTTTGTTACTTCCTCAAAGAACTCTGACAAATTGGTCAAATATGATTTTTCATTCACAAAGCCATGTTGACTCTGCTTGATTGCACTGAGATTTTCTAATTGCCCTGCTGTAACTTCCTTCAGAGTAGACTCCATCAATTTCCCTACAATGGATATCATGCTAATTAGTCTGAATTTCTCTGCTTTCTGTCTCTTTTTCCTGAATAGGGAAATCAAATTTACTATTTCCAATCTGATGAGATCTTTCCAGAATCTAGGGCATTTTGGAAAATCAAAAGCAATGCATTAATAGAAAAGAAACTAAAAGCTCAGCTGGCAGAGAAGAGCGCCCAGCAAAAATAGAGGCCTGTGAATCCTGTTCTTTGTGAGCTCACTGTCTTCCTCTGCAGCAGAAACTCCATGCCAGTGTTGGGCGCCTGAGCTGCATTAGGCAATGCTTAACACAGAGTTGATCATCATTCATCTATGAAACGGAAGGTTACCAATATACAGAATATGGTGTTTTGTTTAACTTGTTCACTGAAAAAGTATTTGTTCATGTTAAATTGCCTTTTCACTTTAAAATGTTGAATAAATTCTCAATGCACATTGATTCTTTACAGGTATGTGTCTGGTGCAGACCTTTTTTTATGTGCCAATTATATCTATAATCACTACTGTGATTGTAAAGATCAGGACTACTACCTGTCTAGTGACAAGATCAACGATATAATCTGCTTACCAGTGGAAAAAGTAGATCATATTACACCAATATTAGCCTGCCAAGATCGGGTACTCAGAGTTTTAAAGGTAATATAACAGATTTGTTATTGCATAATTTTTGACCTTTTTTCACAGTTTGGATTTAGAAAAATACTTTTAAATGTTGAGTTTTTGACATAGTCCCATAAATCTAGATAAAAAGCATTGAGAAGAATGATTGGTAAAATCATAATGAGTTAAACTTTGAAATTATTTCATCAACAATTATAAATGGGCAATAAGGTGACGCAGTGGTTAGCATTATTGCCTCACAGCATGAGGGACCTGGGTCTGATTCCTGGCTTGAGTCACTGTCTGTGTGGAGTTTGTACATTTTTCCCATGTCAGTGTGTGTTTCCTCCAGGTGCTCAGATTTCCTCCCACAGTACGGAGATGTGCAAGTAAGGTTGATTGGCCGTGCTAAATTGCCTCGTAGTATCAGGGGACTAGCAGGGTAAATCCGCAAGGTTACAGGGAATAGAGGCTGGGTAAGATTGTGATTGATGCAGCCTTGATGAGCTAAATGGCCTCCTTCTGACTATAGGTATTCTATGATTCTATAAATGATGAGCAATTTGTTAGCATGTCTTGGCAAATGATGAACTCTATACGTATTAAATTGAGAAGTCTCTGGTCCTGGACACGTAACATGGATATTCTTCCCTCCCTGCCTGAACACAGGATTGTAAAACTGAAACAGTCACATTTTACGTATGAGCATAGGAAAATGCTTTTTGGTTCATTGAACCTGCTCCACCATTCAGTTAGGTTGTAGCTGACTTAGGTCAATGCTATTTTCTCACATTATACTTATATCCCCCTCTCAAGAGATTCCAGTCTTTAAAGATCTCTGGATTCCCTCCAGTAGTCCCTCTGTCTTGGATCACTTCAATAACTGCACCTTGCAGGATTTCAGTTTTATCTTCCAAGATTCCATTCCTCTGGATTGCCAAGTTGCACTCCAGCACCAACAACCAAACATAAGTTGCACGAGGGGACATACCTTTAAATTAAGGGGTGGTAGTTATAGGACGGATGTCAGAGGTAGGTTCTTTACCCAGAGGGTGGTAAAGGTATGGAATGCCCTGCCTGTTGCAGTTGTAGATGCACCAAGTTTGGGGGAGTTTAAGAGGTTAGTAGATAAGTTTATGGATGAAAAGGGAATGGTTTAGGTTAGAGGGAGGGTCATTGCTTTTTCTTAATTGGTTGGCGCAACATCGAAGGCCAAAGGGCCTGTTCTGCGCTATGTTCTATGTTCTATGTTCTAATTTTAGCTCTTAAGTTGTGATGAACAGAATACGACTACTCCAAAGAATTGGTCAAATATAATTTCTCTTTTCTTTGAGATTTTCTAATTGCTATGTTGTACCTTCCTTAATAGTGGATTTTATCAATTTCCCTACAACAGATGTCATGTTAACTGCCCTAATGGCGCGCAGCATAGAATTACCAATCTTTTGCCGCCTTCGATCTCTAGAGCTTCCCTCATACCCTCAATAGTGTGCTAATTGCAGGCTTTTTCTGCTTTGAACCTCTTCCTTTGCTCTGCTCCCTGGTAGCTCCTACCTTGGTTATTTCTCTTTCAATGCACCCTTTACCGTCCTTGGAGTCTGAGTCTCTCTTTGGAATGTCTCCCTATCTTCTGTTGATGACTCTTCTCCGAGTGTGGTGCCCTTCTTTTGAATCATATTATCAGCCTGGTCTGTGCATGTGCTGAAATTCCAGGGCGTGCTGAACGTTATCCAATGGAAAGGTAAATCTGGTCTTGCAACAGCTTCAGTGAGATCACTTGTTATTCAAACATACGTGACATGATTTCCATGTTTTCCATGACAAAAATACACCCAGTTTCCTTAATCTTTCCTCTGTAGGATAATCCAGTTGTCCTAAGAATCAGTTTAGTGATCCTTTGTTGACTTTCTGTATGGCAAGAATATCCTTCCTTGGATAAGAAGTATAAAAGGTGTGGCCTCACCAAGGCTCTGTATGATTGCAACAAGCCATCTTTAATCCTGTACTCCAATCGTAAAATTCCTGTCGTGCAGAAGGAAACCATTTGGCTTTTGTGTCTGCAGCGATTGTCCATCAGAGCATCTTACCAGCACCAACCTCCACCTGATTTCCATAACCCCACGCATTTAGCCTTCCAATCCCCCTAACCTAACTCATCTTTGGATACTAAGTGGCAATTTAACATGGCCAATCCACCTGATCCACACATCTTTGGGAGGAAACCGGAGCACCTGGAGAAAACCTGCACAGACATGAGGAGAATGTGCAAACTCCACACAGACAGTCACCCAAGACTGGAATTGAATCCGAGTCTCTGGTGCTATGAGGCAGCAGTACTAACCACTATGCCTCTTGTAATAAAGAGCAAAATGTCATTTGCCTTCCGAATGCTGCATCTGCATGATAACTTTCAGTGACTTATGAACAAGAACACCCAAGTTCCTTTGGACATCAGTACTTTTCAATCTCTAACCATTTAAGAAATATTCTGCATTTCTGTTTTTCCCCTCCCAAAGTGGGTAACTTCATTTTTTTCCACATAATAGTTCATCTGCCATGTTCTTGCTCACTCACGGAGCTTGTCTAAATCTCCTTGAAGCTTCTCTGTGACCTCTTCATAACTTACATTTGTGTTCCATCGAGTTTTGCGCAATAAGCAAACTTGGAAATATTATATTTCGTCCCCACATCATTGGTATCGATTGTGAATAACTGGGGCCCAGGCACTAAACTTTGCAGTGCACCATTAGTATAGCCTGCCAACCTAAAAATGACTGGTATTTCCTATTCTCTCTTTCCATGGAAAGAATGTCATGTAAGTGGAAAGCTGTGACAACAATCTTTGACCAGGCTTTGGAAGAAAATAGTTAGGATTTATTTATTTGTCAAGCAAGATGACTCGGCAATGAGGATGTAGAATAGAGTGTAATGTAACAGAGCAATATTGTTTTACAGCTAAAAGAGTTTAATGGGTTAATTAGTGGAGAGGTGCAGAGAGAGTATGAGCAATGCACGTTGGAGAAATTTCTGCGTAGGACAGACTACCCGAACCAAGTAAAATAAGAATTGGTATTGTGATATGTAACTGCATTCTTGTAGAATTGAGTTTAGATAAATAATTTTTGATTTGATTTATTATTGTCACATGTATTAGCATGCAGTGAAAAGTATTGTTTCTTGTGCGCTATACAGATAAAGTATACTGTTGATAGAGAAAGAAATGAGAGAGTGCAGAACATAGTGTTACAGTCTTAGCTAGGGCGTAGAAAAATATCAATGTAATGCAAGGTAGGTCCATTCAAAAGTCTGACGGCAGCTGTTCTTGAGTTGGTTGACACGTAACCTCAAACCCGATGGAGGAAGATGCAAGAGAGAACGTCTGGGGTGTGTGGGGTCCTTAATTATGCTGGCTGCTTTGCCAAGGCAATGGGAAGTGTAGAGAGAGTCAATGGATGGGAGGCTGGTTTGCATGACAGATTGAGCTGCATTCATGACCTTTAGTAGTTTCTTGTGGTCTTGGGCAGAGCAGGAGCCATACCAAGCTGTGATACAAAACCAGAAAGAATGATTTCTATGGTGCGTCGGTAAAAGTTGGTGAGAGTCAAAGCTGACGTGCCAAATCTCCTTATTCTTCTGAGAAATTAGAAGCTTTGATGGACTTTCTTAACTATAATATTGACATGGGAGGACCAGGACACCTAAAAGTTTGAATCTCTTGACTCTTTCTACTTCGTCCCCACTGATGTAACAGGGGCATGTTCTCCTCTATGCTTGCTGAAGTTGATGACAATCTTCTTTGCTTTACTGACATTGAGGGAGAGATTACTGTCACCGCACCAATTCACCAAATTTTCTGTCTCAGTCCTGAAATCCGTCTCTTAGTTGTTTGAGATCCGACCCATTACGGTGGTGTTGTCAACAAACTTGAAAATCAAATTGAAGGTGAATTTGACCAGGCAATCAATGATACATAAGTACAGTAGGGGGCTGAGAATACAGCCTTGGGGGGGGCACCAATGTTGAGGATGATCATGGAGGAGGTGTTGTTGCCATTCCTTACTGATTGTGGTCTGTAAGCTAGGAAGTTCAGGATCCAATCACAGAGCAAGGAGCCAAAGCCCAGGACATGGAGTTTGGAAATGAGTTTTGTAGAAATAATGATGTTGAAGGCTGAGTTGTAGTCAATAAGTAGGAGTCTGATACAGGTGTCTTTGTTGTCTAGGTGTTCTGGAGTCGAGTGTAGGGTCAGGGAGATGGCGTCTGCTGTAGACCTGTTACAGTGAAAGGCAAACTGTTGTGGATCCAGGCAGTACGGGAGGCTGGAATTGATTTGTGCCATAACTAGCCTATTGAAGCATTTCTTAATGATGTAATTCAGAGTCACTGAACAATAGTCATTGAGGCACACTGCTTGGTTTTTCTTAGTTACTGGGATGATGGTCATATTCTTAAAGCCGATAGGGACCCTCAGATTGTTGCAAAGAGAGTTGAAGATGTCTACGAATATCCCCGCCAGCAGAACGTTACAGGTTTTGAGTGCTTGTCTGGGTACCACATCTGGCCAGTCACTTTCTGTGGGTTGACCTTTGAGAAAGCTGTTAGATAAAATTATAAAATAGTTAAATGATGAGGCATAGCTTGGATGCAGATGATTAATGGAAAAATACCAAAGGAAAAATAAGAGTTACCCTCAATATTTGAATTAAGAAGGATACTGGGTGGATTTTATGACCTCTCTTGGGTGAAGCTCATAAAATCCCGTCTTGGGTGAAGCTCGTAAAATCCCGTCTGAGCCCAATGGAGAATTCCATTCTGGAAGCTGGAAAAATTCCAGCCACTGAGTTATAGGGGAAGGTTGATATGTGGGATTAGTTTGGATTGCTTGAATAAAAGTCAGTATTGTAGGTTAAATGGTCTTATTTGATGTAAACCTCTATGGTTCAATGACTAAGTATTTTTCAGTTATAGGATTTTAATCTTTTTGATTCTCGAGCATCTGCAATTTACAGTTTGTTCCATTTTCATTTTTTCATTGATCTGTAGAAATAGAAGCTGGTGCATTTATGATATTTAAAATTGTCTCTGATTACATCATGGTTAACATATTTGATAGTCTTGATATACTTTACCAGGGATCTGACCTGTTGTATGAAGTGGAAGTCTCTGGAGCACCTAAGGTCCTGGCATTACATAATGGAAATGGGGGCAAGTATGATATTGGTGTTATGTATGATTATTATTATGGGTTATCCTGCAGCAGTGATACAGTTGGGATGTAAATTACAAGATCAGCCATGTTCATTGTACTTTAATAATTTCCAATAACAGCCACTGTAACTAGTTGTTTTTACTCATTCACAATCTGGTGCTTCATATACAGTTTGTACACGTATTACTGAAGTCCTTTGCCAGCTACTTGAGAAGATTGCAGAAGTATGGCCTTAGCCATAGCTTTTCCCTACATAATATTCAACTGAATAATGTTGTAAGCATTAACTTGCGTTTATACATTGTCTTACATAGGGTGTTCCCAAGTGCAGAATTCCTAAATTCATGCCATAAGCAAGGCAACGGGGGTATCATGAGCTCAATTGATCTGTCCTCATTTTTCTGTAATCACCATTTAGTCTCCTGTTGTAATGGATAATATCCAGCAGGAAACATTTTATATGTGAACAGAAGAGGAAAATACTTTCAATTAGTGTCCAGTGATTACTTTTTGTAGCAATATGATCATTATTCATATTGTGTCTTTGATCAGAGTAGTTAAATTGTGTATTTTCTCTCAACAGTATCTGTTTTAATTGTTCCATTGAAGTGTTTATTTTGATTAAATCAGTTTTATAAATACTGTTATATTTGAAGGACAGTAAACTATCATATTGACTTATTCCATTTGTTTAGGAGAATCTGGGGAGGACCTACTGTATGGAACATCTGATGGGAAGTTAGGACTAGTCCAGATTACAAAAAATTCTTCATTGCATCGTTGGGAAATCTCCAATGAGAAAAAAAGAGGAGGCAAGAACTGCTTTATAATGTTAAAACGTTTTGTTTTAATTGTTTTTTTTTCCCCTGACAGGGAAGCGGTTGCATTATTGGCATATAGTACATCTTCCATCACTTGAGATTCAACAAGGGAACCAAAGATACTTCAAATCAAGTCTGGAGACTGTTAGAATATTAGGGTTAAAACTGGGATAAAGCAATTAGATATCTTATAACATGTATTTAATTTCAATATTAGGGAAGAAATGCCCAGCCTTAGGCATGTATGCTTCAAATCATTTCATCAGCTTTTTAAAAGTTTCCTTTCAGTACTTTTTCCCTTGCATCTTTATCTCTTTGTATTTTAAATGGCTGGATGAACTTCATGCCAACATAGCCAAAGTTATCTCAGATTCATTGAGGGTCAGAATTTTGAGGTCGGGATCAAATCCAGGTACTAACTCCACATTGTGTCATTAGTATTCACTTAATTTTTAAAAGCATGGCCAATTAATAACTAGGGAGTTTTCTTGCCATTCCAAGTTCCCCTCCAATTTTTTTCGAGAGTATCCTAGTGTTTCACGTTGTTAGTGTACGCTTGACCTGGACCATTTGATGGGCAACACGACAGCTCAGTGACTATTGCTGTGCTATGCAGATACGTGGATTTGGGCCTGTGTTTGTGGAAGTTTGCGCATTCTCCCCGTGCTTGCGTGGGTTTTCTCTGGGTGCTCCGGTTTCCTCCGACATCCCAAAGATGTGCTCTTAGGCTAATTGGCAAAACAAATTCTCCCTAAATTGTCTCAAATTTGTTTTTAATCCATAGATCTATAAACATAGACAGGGATCACGGGTAGAGGTGGGAACATCGGGGTGGCGGCGCGGGCTCGTTGGGCCGAAGGGCCTGTTTCCCGTGCTGTTTTGTTCTTTGTTCTTTTGTTCTTTGTTCACTTGCCATTCTGACTTGGGGGCTACATGGTGGCACAGTGGTTAGCACTGTTGCTTCACAGTGCCAGGGTCCCGGATTCGAATCCTGCTTGCGTCGTTATCTGTGTGGAATTTGCACGTTCTCCCTGTGTCTATGTGGGTTTCCTCCGGATACTCTGGTTTCCTTCCACATTCTGAAAGACCTGCTGGTTAAGTACATTGACCCGAACAGGCACCAGACTGTGCTGACTAGGGGAATTTTATAATAACTTCATTGCAATGTTAATGTAAGCCTTCCTTGTGATTAATAAATAACTGTTCCTTTGCAGTTGCTGGGTGAAAATCCTGGAATTCTTTCCCCAGTGGCATTGTGGGTCAAACCGTGGCATATAGACTGCAATGATTCAAGAAGGCGGCACACCACCACCTTCTCAAGGGCAATTAGGGATGGGTGCTAAATGCTGGCCAGCCAACCATGTCCCACAAATGAATAAAAGAATTAAAGACAATATTTGATGTTTTATTGTCATATGTATTGTGATGCAATGAAAAGTATTGTTTCTATATTGGCAAAGCATTCTGTGTTTATAGACTACATAGGGGAGAAGGAAAGAAGCTGGTGCAGAATACAGTGTTTCTGTCATAGCTGGGGTATAGAGAAAGATGAGCTTAAGATATGATAGGTTCCTTCAAAAGCTTGATTTACAACATATGTTAAAGGCCACTGGGGATTCAGATCCATTGAGTTGGTTGGTACATGATCTGAAACTTTTGTATCTGTTTACTGACGGAAGAGATACGTCTAGGGTATGGGGTCTTGATTATGCTGGTTGAAGCAGTGGGAAATATAGATGGAATCAATGGATGGGAGTCTAGTTTGCATAAAGGACTGTGCTACATTCACAATGCTTTGCAGTTTCTCATGGTCTTGGTCAGAGCAGGAGCCATACTAAGCTCTGATACATGCAGAAATGATTCTTTTCATGTGTATTTGTAAAAATTGGTGAGCATCATGGCTGACATGACAAATTTCTATGCCTAATGCTGAAGAGCCAATAGTATACTCTCCAGCACTGAAGGAGCTGCAGTCTAAAAATGCAGAAAATGATGAGCGGACGTGCCTTCTCAGCATTTTGTACAGAAATGGCTATAGCTACTGGACACCATTGTGACTGTAGCTGTGACCGTGCAGGTATGGCGGCTGTGAGAGTGGTGGGGTCCTTAAATTAGTCCTGGTGCACTGCCCTCATCATTCCATAGTCTGTCGCTGGGGGACTGCCTCCAGGCATGTCTGGTCTCTGGGTACTGCAGGGAGACAAAAAAATTCTAATTGGCCCCTGATCAACCTTAATAGACCTTTTAACTATTTTAACAAGCTATCTACCAGCTTGAAGACAGTTGTCATCACCCCGTCTTACTTGCCTTCTGAAAAATGGCCCAGTGTGGGGAATTTTTGGCTGACCTGCCCAGTTTATTGTGTAGTTGGGTAAATACATCAGATCTCAGGCCTATATTTTTTAAATTACTTGTTAAAATGTGGACAATCATGGCAAAGCCTGATTTATAGCCAGAAAAGATGTAGTGATGGACCTTCCTGACCTATTGAAGTCTTTATGGAAGCACATTCCCACCAATGTGTTAAGTGTAAAATTCAAGGATCCTAATTAGATTCTTGAAGGGATTACAATATCAGAATGGTGTGATACTTGAAACAGAATTGGGAAGCAGAATTGTGAGTATAATTGGTAAATTGCAAAGAATAATTCCGCAGGGGAGAAAAATTGACTCAGCATTTTTTGTATGGACTGTAGGTGCTCTATGCGTTGACTACTATGATATTCTGGGAGATGGAGTCAAAGAGCTATTTGTTGGCCGTGATGATGGAATAGTGGAAATCTATGGGTTTGATAACAACAATGAGCCCGTCCTTCGATTTGAACATGTAAGTCTTCATTCCTTGAGAAAATAAAATATAGATAAATGAATTTCAAAATATAAAGAATGAATTTACACATAAATTGCTGTTTTGAAATGGAATTGTCCATTGATATACTCATTACACAGTCTTTTTCTGTCTATTTACTGTTCTCACAAAGAACAAAACAGCACGGGAAACAGGCCTTTTGGCCCAACAAGCCCGCGATGTTCCCACTTCTACCCATGATATCTTTTCTTTCTGCCTTTGTCCCTTGTTACTGCAATTTTTTCTTTCGGTCTTTTCCATGAATATTGTTTTTATTCTTTTGGTGTATTTAGAGCACTACATTTCCATGATATCTTTGGCCAGCTAAGTTAAAAAGACTATTTGCTATGACAGCCGTTGTATTGCTTAAATGGCAGTATCAGGAGGTGGGTTATATGGAAGAACTATAAGCCTAGGATGTAATTTGTCAACAGTTTCTAAAATGGAGCAAATGTCATGACATCCCAAAAGGTGTATATAACTGTAGTTAGAGTCCTCTGACATTGATTAAAGCAAGTGTGAAATATTAACAGTTGAAAGAGTAGCTAATGCAAAATTAATATTCTTTTCTAACCTATACAATTCTTGTGCTGCACATTTACAGAATCATAAATAGTTACAGCAAGAAGATGGGCTTGTGGCCCATTGAACCTATGCTGGCTCTCTATAAGACAATCTATAAGACAGATCCCCAGGGATCTGTTCTGGGACCCCTGCTGTTTGTCATTTTCATAAATGACCTGGATGAGGAAGTGGAGGGATGGGTTAGCAAGTTTGCCGACGATACAAAGGTCGGTGATGTTGTGGATGGTCCGGAGGATGTCAAAAGTTGCAGCGGGACATAGACAGAATGCAAGACTGGGCGGAGAAGTTGCAGATGGACTTCAACGCAGATAAATGTGTAGTGGTTCATTTTGGCAGGAATAATGGGATGAAGGAGTACAATATAAGGGATAGGAGTCTTAGCTGTATTGTAGAGCAGAAGGATCTCAGGGTCTGGGTCCATAGGACTCTTAAATCGGCCACGCAGGTGGAGGAAGTGGTTAAGAAGGCGTACGGTGTACTGGCCTTCATTAATCGAGGAATAGAGTTTAGGAGTCAGGAGGTAATGATGCAGCTCTATAAGACTCTTGTCAGACCCCAGTTGGAGTATTGTGCGCAGTTCTGGTCGCCTCATTATAGGAAGGATGTAGAGGCTATTGAGAGAGTTCAGAGGAGATTTACAAGGATGCTGCCTGGATTGGGAGGCAGGCCTTATGAAGATAGGTTGAGGGAGCTGGGTCTTCTCACTGGAGAGACGTAGGTTGAGAGGCGACCTGATAGAGGTTTATAAAATGTTGAGACGGATAGATAGGGTGGACTGTCAGAGACTATTTCCCCGAGCTGAAATGGTCACTATGAGAGGACACAGATTTAAGGTGCAGGGAAGCAAATACAAAGGAGATGTCAGGGGTAGGTTTTTCACTCAGAGGGTGGTGAGTGAATGGAACCGACTGCCATCGGAGGTTGTTGAGGCAAACTCACTGGGGTCTTTTAAGAGACTTCTGGATGAGTATATGGAAAAGAATAGGATAGGGGGTTATAGATAGGTCTGTGGATTGGTAGATGTGATCGGCGCAAGAGTTGGCCGAAGGACCTGTTTGTGCTGTATTGTTCTATGTTCTATCTCTGTTCCTGTAACTCTTTCTATTCCTTCTTCTTGTTCTTACTACCTAAATATATAATTTCAGAGTTTTAATTTTACTTATAATTTTAACTTTAGTCCACCCATTCCATCGACTTGTCCGTCTTGATCATTCATGGGATATGAGCATCTTTGGCAGCATTCCTAATTATCCTTCAGAACACGGTAGCTAGCGACCCTCTTGAACCATTGCAGTCCAAGAGAGTTCTTGAGCTTTGATTTGGTGAGAGTGAAGGAGTACTAATATATTCCTAAATCATGATGTTGTGTTGAAATTTACAGATGCTGATGCTCTTGTGCACTTGCAACCTCCTTTTTCAAGGTAGTAGAGGTCACCAAACTTTTGGTGCCTTGCAGAAGCGACTTTGGTCCCGCCATGACATTAAAATGTCAACCAAGGTCAGAGTGTATAATACAGCTGTTCTACCATCTCTACTTTATTCAACAGAAATGATGACATTGTACCGGAAGCATATCAAGAAACTAACCAAGGTACAACTCAGACACTTGCAACAAATATTAAACATCAATTGGCAAGAGATGGTTCCTGATGTGGAGGTATTCAAACGAGCTGGAACGGTCAGCACAGAATCGCTCATCGCAGCCTCTCAATTGCGGTGGACTGGCCATGTCATAAGAATGAGCGACAATCGTTTGCCCAAAGCAGTCCTCTATGGTGAGCTACATGAAGGAAATAGAAAACACGGTGGACAGAAGCTGCGTTACAAAGATGTGCTCAAGCGCCATGTGAAGAACACTAACATGGACGTCAACACCTGGAAGAAGGATGCTTTGAACAGAAGAAGTTGGCAATGCATTGTCAAGAAGACAATGCCACTCATCGAGAAACAAAGGCAGGAAAAATATGAAGCAGACCATGAACGCAGACATTTTGTTACAAATCAGACAAATCACAATTGCCACCGATGTGGGAGACTATGCCAATCCAATGCAGGCCTTATAACACACCAACGTGCCTGCAGAATCTAAACTTCCAACACAGTCAACATCGAAATCAATGGACGGCCGAAGAAGAAAGAAGAAAAGAGGTCACAGATTTGAAAAAAGTGCTGTTAGATACGTTTTGTAGATGCTATACACCACTACCATGTGCATAGGTGATGGAAGGGAGTGAATATTTGGATGGGTTGAAAATCAAGTGGACTGTTTTGTTCTGCATGGTATTGAGCTTCTAGAGTGTTGTTGGAGTTCTGCTTACCTAGGCAAGTGGATAATGTTGTGGACAGGCCAAATGGGCAGTGTCAAATTGTGGGTAGATGCCAATGATGTAGCTGTACTGGATTAACTTGGCTAGGGGCATAGCTAGTTCTGGAACACAAATCATCAGTACAACAATTGTGATGATTCAGGGCCTGTAGCATTTGATCTATTATCAAGTAAAGCCTTGCTTCTGGTAATGACCCTGAGGAAACATTACTGTAGAGCTTCTTGAAAATGTTTAGCTGAAAGTTGATTCCCTGACTGGGCATCTAGAACGTGGGCAGAGTTTGAGTAAGGAGCTCATCATTTTGGACTGAGATGAGGAGAAACTACCTTACTTAAAAGTATTGCGAATCCTTTGGAATTGTATAACTCAGAAGTTTGTGATGCTCTTACTGTTGAATATATTTAAGGTGAAGATGGGTAGATTTTTGATGTCTCAGGGAAACTATACAGATATGAGGAGCAGACAGGAAAGTGAAACTGAGGCTGTGGCTCAGCCATGATCATTGAATGGCAGATTAAGTTCAAGGGGCCATATGGTCTTCAGCTCCTATTTCTTACGTTCTTATGCAAAAAAGTGAATAAAATCTTTTCTTTGTTAATTTGTGGGATATGGGTATCACTGGCTATGATGTGGAGATGCTGGTATTGGATTGGGGTAAATACTGTAAGAAGTCTCACAACACCAGGTTAAAGTCCAACAGATTTATTTGGTAGCAAAAGCCATTAGCTTTTGGAGTGCTGCTCCTTCATCAGGTGAGTCTCACCAATGAAGGAGCAGTGCTCCAAAAGCTAGTGGCTTTTGCCTCCAAATAAACTTGTTGGACTTTAATCTTTGTTGTGAGAGTTCCTACCATGTCACTGGCTGGCCAGTATTTATTATGTGGAGATGCTGACGTTGGACTGGGGTAAGCACTGTAGGAAGTCTCACAACACTGGATCAAAGTCTAACAGGGCTATTTGGCAGCACAAGCTTTCGGAGTGAGCTCACTTGAAAGAAGGAGCCTGAAACTTTGAAAGCTTTTGCTGCCAAATAAAATTGTTGGACTTTAACCTGGTGTTGTGAGACTTCTTATAGTATTTATTGCCCATTCTTTGTTGCCCTTGAGCTGTGTGGCTTGGTAGGTCATTTTCGAGAGCAGCTGAGAGTCAATCACATTGCTGTGGCTCTGGATTCACGGGTAGGCCAGATGGATAAGGATGGTAGATTTCCTTCCCTGAAGGACATTAGTGAACCAGTTGAGTTTTTCTGACAATCAACAATAGTTTCATGGTCATCAGTAGGTTCTTAATTCCAGATATTTTTGTAGAATTTGAATTCCACCATCTGCTGAGGTGGGATTCGAACCCGGGGTTTCTAGATTAATAGTCTAGTGATAATAGCACTAGGCCATTGCCTAGATTTGGGATGACAAGATGCATTTAATTTTGAATGCACTGTAACTTGGACCTCAATTTGACGTCGATGACTTATGTGTGCTTTATGAGATCCTACCCAGAACAAAGGGCAAAGTTAAATTTAGAACATAGAACATTACAGCGCAGAACAGGCCCTTCGGCCTTCGATGTTGCGCCGACCAATTAGGAACAAGCAGTGACCCTCTAACCTAAACCATTCCCCTTTCATCCATAAACTTATCGACTAACCTCTTAAACGCCACCAAACTTGGCGCATCTACAACTGACTCAGGCAAGGCATTCCATACCCTTACCACCCTCTGGGTAAAGAACCTACCTCTGACATCTGTCCTACAACTACCACCCCTTATTTTAAAGCTATGTTCCCTCGTGCCAGCTTTCTCCATCCTAGGAAAAAGGCTATCACTGTCCACCCTATCTAAACCTCTAATCATCTTATATGTTTCAATAAGGTCTCCTCTTAGCCGCCTTCGTTCTAACGAAAACAACCTCAAATCTCTCAGCCTCTCTTCATAAGACCTGCCTTCCATACCAGGCAACGTCCTGGTAAACCTCCTCTGTACCCTCTCCAATGCCTCCACATCTTTCTTATAATGTGGGGACCAGAACTGTACACAATACTCCAAGTGCGGCCGCACTAGAGTTTTGTACAGTTGAAACATGACGTTGCGGCTCCGAAATTCAATCCCCCTACCAATAAAAGCTAAGACTCCGTATGCCTTCTTAACAACCTTATCGACTTGATTGCCAACTTTCAGGGATCTATGCACACATACACCAAGATCCCTCTGTTCGTCAACACTATTAAGAGTCCTACCATTAGCCCTATACTCTACACACTTGTTATTCCTGCCAAATTTGGAGTGCACATCATATTAAACAACTGGTGCTTTATTACAGATAGATGCTAGATAAAGCCGATGTGAATTTTGGAAAGATCTGAAAGCAGGAATAATGTGCAAGTATATTTTTTTTCAAGGAACTTGGTAGGATGAGGATAAATACTCATCTTGGATTACTCTGAACGCTACAAAAAAGCATCACTATATAATACTATTTTAATGAGTCATAAACTTAAAATCATTGTGGCTGCTGCTTACTAATTATTCTTATAGATTAGATTTCAACTTGGATTGCTTACTATGAAATATTCAATGTTTATGTAAAAGATTCGATAGATAACCAAGTTTGTGTTCATTGCATGAGTTTCCCTGAGTTTTGTGTACTGCAAGTATAGTAAAATACTGTAATGAAGATTAAAAGATGATTTCAGTCAAAAGCAAAAACTGAAATGTTGAAATTGTGAAAATGAAGCAAAAATTACTGGACACAACCGGTCAGTTAGCATCAGTATTAGAGAACAGATAAATTCATGATTAAAGAATATGCCTTTCATCAAAGTTGGAAGAATTTAAAGATGAACAACATTTAAAAAGGAACAATACAAAGGTGGGAGCAAAAATGCCCAATTTCACATGTTCCCACTCTTGCTCATGTGATGGAATGATGTGTAATATGCTGAAATGGAAAATATGATAATTAAGTAGCTGAAGTGGAGTTTAACGTGAAAATGGGAGGTATAATGAAATACACTAAATATAAGATGCTGAGAGACAGAGTAACTGAAAGAATAATTTGATCAAGGTTGGATAGAAATAATAGCACGAGAAACTGACAAAATAGAAAGTAATGCAAGAACCCAGGAGATGTAAAAAGGTGGTTGACACCAGGGGCCTTGTCACCTACTTCTTTCACATTTCTGGTTCACAGAAGTTCAGTTCGTTGCTTTATTGTTCCCCAACCTGTGAGCTTACAATCTGTATTCTGTGCCAGGGCAACATCATCAAAAGATGTGGGTGCCTCACTTCTTGATCCCAAAAGCCTCTTCACCACCTATAAGGCTCAAATTAGACATGTATTGATATATTCACCACATGTCTGGATGAGTGCTGATGCAGCAATACTAAAGAAATCTGAAAGGCCAAGGCGGGTCAATTGTTTACCCTTGCCATTGGATCCAGTGGCCAGCCCTTCAATCACTGATGCTTTGTAGCTGCTCACCAATTTCCCTAGCTGTTGGGAGGAGATGTAACAAATGGAATTATATTCAAGCTACTCCTTTTCATTCACATTTAAAGGCATTGAAATGGGTTGTGTGCTGACCATTTCAATGGAAGGAGAAATTGATAATTAATTCTGAAGAGAACAACTTCCCCCAAACTATAAAACAAAATATATTTTTGTATTTATTTGAGGAAATGAAGAGCCATAAGTTCAAATACTTATGGATATTTAAATGTTTTTGTGTGCATTCTAGACTTTGTCTGAAAGCATCACCTCCATTCAGGGAGGATGTGTTGGAAAAGAGGGATATGATGAAGTTTTGACTGCCACATATACAGGTAAGAAAGTAAGTTAACTGTTTTCCATTTTTAGAATTTGCTATGCTTTAATGAAACAAAAATTAATGTGAAGAACTACTTCAGTGATTGTGTCCAAATGCTTTAGCTAAAGTGGTACTGAACCACAGATCCGAAATTATCAGATTTTGAAGTCATTTCCAAAGGAGAAATAGCACAGTTGGCTTCATTCTACCCGGTCTATGAGGTATCAGTTGTGCGTCCCACTCCTGATTGCTGTTCACTGACACTTTGCGCGTGTGCGCGTGTGTGATCATTAGATGAACAACAAAGAAAATTACAACACAGGAACAGGCCCTCCAAGCCTGCAGTGACCATGCTGCCTGACTTAACTAAAACTCCCTACCCTTCCTGGAATCATATCCCTCTATTCCCATGTCATTCATGTACTTGTCAAGACGCCTCTTAAAAAGTCACTACTGTATCTGCTTCTACTACCTCCCAGGCAACAGGTTCCAGGCACTCACCACTCTGTGTGTAAAAGAATCTGCCTCATACAACTCTTTTAAACCTTGTGCCTTGCATCTTAAATCTATGGCCCCTAGTAATTGACTCTTTCACTCTGGAGAAAAAGCCACTGTGTCAATGCCTCTCATCATCTTGTAGACTTCTATCAGGTTTCCCCTCAACTTCTGTCGCTCCAGTGAGAACAAACCAAGTTTCTTCAACTGCTCCTCATAGCTAATGCTAAGACAGGATTGTGATTTGTTACGATATCTCTAATGATGAAATAGGCTGCTGATACTCTGATTAAATCAATGTATGAAGAATGGTCGTGATATAGTCATGAATTGTAGAACTGCAATTTCAGATATCTCTTTGCCTAAAGAAAAGGAAATTAAGGAATAGTTTTTTTTTTGGCTGTATAGGTTTTATTTGGATAGGCTTCTTCCTGATTAAAATTGTCAAGAAGTTTGACAATAATAGAAATTAACCTAACTAATAATACATAATTAAAAAGGCTAGAATGTTTACATATCTTGTTTTTTTTGACACAAATATTAATTCCATAATAAACTTCAAGTTTTAAAAGATGAGAATATAAACAACAATATTCGTACAGTATCTTTGTTGCAGTAAAACATACCGAGGTGCTTCACAGAATTGTAATCTGACAAAAACTGACTTTGAACTAAAGGAGGAGAGGTGACTAAATTAGGACGTGATTGACTATTCACTTGATCATGCCCAGGGAAGTGTGGAATTGGTGGTTAAGGAATGGAGCTTGAAGGGTTCAATATTTCTAATATTGTTTAAATGTAAACAATATTATTTTTGGCTCACGCAGAACTCTATGTTGAATAAAAAGTTTGACAACATAGAGGCAGTGGAAAGGTTGCAAGGATTTGATGAGGTAGAATAGAATCAGCGAGAGAGATCAGTATATATGTGAATCTTGACTTCCTGATGTCACCAAGTGGCAAAATGCAGATAAGTATGAATGGGCCAAGGATCAATTCTTGTGAAACTCTAAAGATAACACTGTAAGGTGAGGAGAGAAACTATTGTAGAATATTTTGTCACTACAAAGAATTGGACAGAATGAAATCCAGCAAGGACAGTACCAACTTAGCTTGAAAATGTAGGAACTATATTGGAGGAGGAAACTGGATAGTTTTGTCAAATACTTTAAGTAGATTCAGAATGATGAGGCAAGATAATATATCACAGTACAAGAGGATGCCTTTTATGACTTTGGTAAGGACCATTTCAGCTTTATGCTGGGGTAAAATCTTTCTGTAGATGTTTAAGCATGGATTAGAAGGCAATCATACATCCAAGTACTTTGGAGAGGAATTGGAAATTGAGTGTGCAATATTACTGTGATAGTGCAATTGATTTTTTTTTATGTTTAAGAATGTTTAAAAATTCAGCTTTATTCTACAGGTAGTCAGCATGTTTGGATAGAATACATCTCAGATGCTGGGAGAGCAGGATAATTACCCATTTCAGCCTTGCAAGTATTTATTTTAAGTAGTTAATGGATTTTTGTTTAATTAGGTTCTCCTGGATTTCTGATTAGAGTGATTGACATCCATGCGATGATGTGGTTTATATGCAGTCTGGGTCTGTAGCAGAGTGAAAGAGGCTTTTGTAGTTTAGAACTTTAGTTCTAGCTTAGAATTACTCTTTTTCTCTCTGAAAGCTTTAAGATTGTCTGTATTCATTAAAGCAAGTATACTTATGATTGCTAACTGTATTTTAAATGGCATTTAAGTCTGTTAGAGGCATGTTGCTTATTTGGAATTGAAACAGTGATACGTTAAAAATTAAAGTTGTTTCTTTTACATTTTTAAATATTGCTCAACTGTTGATAGTTAAGTTGCTTCATTGTTACATCTGAATAGTGTTATTAAATTAAAATTGTTTTACCGTAAAAGATCTCTAATTTGTCAGTGAAATTACTTCTGGAGTGAACCATCCTATCTTCACATTTATGCCAAAATTGTCGGGGTGTAGTCTGGCATCCTAAGGTAGCTTAGGGTTCTGATTTAGTACCCTAATAATAGTTTATATTGCAGAGGAACTGGAAATGTGTTTTTGAGTAAGGGATGATAAAAACTGATTTTAGGAAGTTGGAATAATTTACAATATCAGCTACCATGGTGAATAGGAAGTGAAGATGATTGGTCAGCAGTTTAGTGAGAATAGAGTTGGCGGTGCGTCTCGAGGGAAAGATGGATTCGGTGAGGAAATGAGGAATAAATTAGAAAAATGTAAGTCTAAGCTAAGATAAGGAAACCTTAGGAGAAGCTTGGTGGGCTAAATTCATCTGATTTGTAATGTTTCTTTTTAGTTCAGCATGTCCTTATTTGATCAAATGAAAAGGTAAAATTAACCAAAAGAGGTAGACCTATCTAACACATCTGTGTACTATCTGCCAAATACATTTGTAAAAAATGCTAGCCTTTATAGTTTGAACTGAACTCTAGAATTCTTATCAGTAGCTGTTTTATGTTTGATAAATCTGAGCTTGTGTTTGTTTGTAGATGTTTGCACCAGGATTATTATTTTAATAGCTAATGTTTGTTGTGTTGCTATTTATATGTTTGGTTCTTAGGCTGGGTGATGGGTCTAACAACGGAACCAATTCAGAGAGAAGCAGGGCCTTCTGATGATCTGAAGATAAACCAAGAGATGCAGAATAAAATCATGAATATCAGGTCTGAAATACTAGTACCATTTTTAATATATAAAAAAAAATTAACTCTTGTGATGATACTGTGCCTTTAACAAATGTATTTATATCATGTTTCTTGTTTGGTATATTTAAAATTCAGCTCTGTTTTACACGCTGCAGATCTATCTGGGCATCAGGCAGCTCAAAATGCAGGATAATTAATTTTAGGACAAAGAAAATTACAACACAGGAACAGGCTCTTTAGTTCGGAATGTGTTTGTTTTAATTTGAATGAATGCTTTTTTGTTTATATGGTTATTCCCCTGATGTTTCAGAGTACAGTTTTGATTAGGTTGATTGACATAGCCATGTACTTAAGGGGAGAAACTAAACTTACAGTTAGTGCTGTATTCTGAAAGAACCCTATCCCCCCGCTCCCTTTCGCTGTCTCTGACTCTCCCTTTAATTCTTTTTTTCTGTGGAGGCTGCTGTTTGGGACCTGCTATGAGATATAGATCACTTTTTCTTCTCTCTCTCTCTTCCTCCCTCTTTCTCTCCCCCTCTCCAGAGGTGTTCTAGAAAAATGAGGACTGGCAACCCAAGTACAAGCATGTTAAGCCTGTGTGTTGCTAACTGATTTTGAAGAGGAATTTAAGTTCATAAGAAGAATATTGCTTGAATTTGTGATTTGAATCTAATTGAGATAGGTTAGCAATTAAAAACTGCATCTTATCATCTTTAAGTATTATTGAATTGGTAAAGGTTCAGATAATTCATTTTTTTATGGTTAAACTGTACCGTTAAATTAAGTTTGTTTTGATAAAATCTTTCTAGTGTGTCAATAGACCTGGAGTGAAACATCTTATCCTCACACTAATGCCAAAATATAAAAAAACGGTTAGTGTCTAGACTGGTTTCATAACATATTTTGGGATTTCTGCTACCCTAACACTCTACTCAATATGTTAAATATTAGAGATCCAGGATAAGTCAGATCTATACCACTGAAACATATTAAGATATGTCTTATGTGGCTCTACTGTTAACTCATAAGCTTACTTGGCAAAACTGAATCAGAATTGGAATGAATCATGTGTACTCACTCCACATCCAATTCTCCAATCTATGCTCCATTGAGCAAGAATCCTTTCCTGCATCAGAACATATACTATTTATACTTTGGTTGCTTTATTTCACCTAATATATTTATTCATATCTAGCTAATTTATTCCACCACCTGGAACTTTCCCATCAAGCCTCATTCTCATTCCTTCACTGTCACTGAGTCAAAATCCTGGAACTCTGTAAAAGCACTGTGGTATACCTACATCACAGGGACTACAGCGGTTCAAGAAGGTAACTCACCACTATCCTCAAAGGCAATTGCGGATCGACAATGAATACTGAACTAGCCATCAAAGTCCACATCCCACAAATATGTAAAAAAAGTTAAATTTCAGATTTTCCTTAGTATCAATGAAGAAGCTTGATAAATTTCTGTGAAATATTTTGTCAATTTCCTGCATTATTTTTTGTAGCTTGCAATGCCACTGGAGCTTATAGTTCTGGAACATCTTATGTAATTGACAATTCCATGTGAGTGTTTGGACATTGTATTTTAGAAGCTATATGACCAAGGGATTCTTGGCCTCTGAACCTGATCGTATTGCAACTTGGATACACATTGCGTTTATCAATGAGGGCTGGTAAAATGGCAGTGGAAAGTGTCAATAGGGAAACCCAAATTCTTCCTTGCACCACAACATATTCTCTGAAGCCAGACTGACAGCAAGACAGCAATCTGGCAGCCAATTAATGATGGCTTCTCCCGTCCTCCATCATTTTACCAACATAGGAACCAACCTCCATCCTTTCAGAAGATGCTAGGTATTTCAAAGTGGTCTCCCAATGGGTTCCTGAGGGGCAGAAGGGGGTGTCTTCTTTTATGGCTGCTATTTAGCTCACAGCAGAGTTCCCAGGCTGAAATGGTACCCCATGCAGATCTACCTAGCCTTAACACGTTAAAACAACGTGTATCTGATCCTCAAGAGCACCAGAACATAGAAAAGTTTTCTCCTTTTCCCTGCAGCCTTGGCATTGGCCACCTCTATTGGTGGCATTGCTGAGCTGTCATCCTTCTGATTGGGCTGGCAGCTCTTAGAGTTAAGCTGCTGTCTGCAATTGGACACAGTCTCAGTGATAGCTTCTTAATTGGTTGCTGCTACTTAAAACTATCCAGTGTCACGCTGCCAAACCACATGGACTTTGGATCCTCTTTCAGTCACTGTGACGGGCTTCAGGCATTTGGTCAATATTCTGGCCATTAACTCTGTTTTTATCTCTACAGATGCTACCTGTCTTGAGTATTTCCAATATTTTCTGTTTTTTTCCTTTTATAGCAATTTTTAGATGAGCCAAGTGTGGGGCCTTCAAGCTATAAACCAGTTTTGTGTAACATGCTCTTTCATCATTCAAATTGGGATTGGGATGGCAGATTATTTTAAACCATTAGTGTACTAAAGAACCTCAGTTACCCAACCCATCAATTATTCAAGATATTAATGCAGTAGTGCTCATTTCTGTCACCTCCACAAGGTACAAGTGAAACATAAGAATCTGATAGTATTGATGGCTATTCAGCCATTATATCTATGCCAGGGTTTCAATAATCCAAATCAAACAGATTTCTATTTGAAGTGTTTATCTAATTTTCCCTTAAAAATGCAATTATCTTTGTCACAAGGAATGGCTGAGACAAATAATTCCATGTTTCCAAAAATTTTTGTCTAGTGTTTTCTTCCTAACTTATCTTTGTAGTAGTTTTAAATTGATACCCCCTTGTCACATACCGTCCAAGCAAAAGAATCTTTCCCTTTTCATGCTATCAAACCCTTTTATAATTTATGATACCTTTATTAAACCTAGTCTTAGCTACCTCTGCTTGGATTAATAGCATCATGTAAACAACTAACCTCGATGAAAACTAAATAAAAGCAAATTACTGCAGATACTAGAATCTGAAAAGAGAAAATGCTGGAAAATCTCAGCAGGTCTGGCAGCATCTGCGAACAGATAAAAGAGCTGACATTTCTAACCTAGGTTACTCTTTGTCAAAGCTAGATAAGCCTTGAAGAACTATTTGGAATGTTCCAGTTGGGAATCTGCTCTCCATACTTTCTTTTCAAGAATACTGTAAAATGTTTGTACTTTTGTAAATTTGCTATGGTAATTTTCCAACTTAATTAATTTTGATATTAATTACATCAATCCTGGTTTTTGACATAACAGTTTAGAATCACTTTGAACAATATGTTGCATGGTAGCGTTTGTTCTTCCTTACGTTTTGAAACATGGCCATATTCATGTTCAGTGCTTAGTGATTTGACGATCTTTACATTTCAAACTGCCATTCTGGCTTTTGTTTGAATTCTATGCCATTGCTTTCTCAAATATAGTTAACTTTTAGAGATAGCTGGTAATGAGTAAACTGGAGCATTTCTAATCTGGTAATCAGATAACAGGATCTGTTATAGGTTTCAGTAGAAGCGTTCATTACTCCTTGCCCTCTCCTTGGCATGATGTATGAAGTTGACTACAGGATTCTCTTCTTCACCAGATTAGAGTTGGAGCAGTTACAGATGAAGGTGCTGCAAGAGCGTGAGAAATACCAGCAATCAGCACAATCGAGTGGTACAGTTTCAGCAGTGCCGGTGTTTAGTGTGAATGATAAATTTACTCTGAATCGTGATGATGCAAGCTACAGTCTTATTGTGGAAGTGCAGACAGCTATTGACAATGTGTTACTCCAGGTAAAAGCAGCTGTGCAAATGTTTAGAACATAGAACATAGAACAATACAGCACAGAACAGGCCCTTCGGCCTTCGATGTTGTGCCGACCAAAATAAAAAGCAATGCCCCTCCTAACTAAACCATTCCCTTCTCATCCATATACTTATCAACTAACCTCTTAAACGCCACCAAACTTGGCGCATCTACAACAGCTGCAGGCAGGGCATTCCACTCCCTAATCACTCTTTGAGTAAAGAACCTACCTCTGATATCCGTCCTATAACTCATACCCCTTAATTTAAAGCTGTGTCCCCTCGTGCTAGCTTTCTCCATCCTAGGAAAAAGGCTATCACTGTCCACCCTATCTAAACCTCTAATCATCTTATATGCTTCAATAAGATCCCCTCTTAGCCGCCTCCTTTCTAACGAAAACAACCTCAAATCCTTCAACCTCTCTTCATAGGACCTGCCCTCCATACCAGGCAACATCCTGGTAAACCTCCTCTGTACCCTCTCCAATGCCTCCACATCTTTCTTATAATGTGGCGACCAGAACTGCACACAATACTCCAAGTGCGGCCGCACTAGAGTTTTGTACAGCTGCAACATGATGCTGCGGCTCCTAAATTCAATCCCCCTACCAATAAAAGCTAAGACTCCATATGCCTTCTTAACAACTTTATCCACTTGACTGCCTACTTTCAGGGATCTATTGACACATACACCAAGATCCTTCTGTTCCTCAACACTATTAAGAGCCCTACCATTAGCCCTATACTCTACACATTTATTGTTCCTGCCAAAGTGCATTACCTCACACTTTTCCACATTAAACTCCATTTGCCACCTCTCGGCCCAGCTCTGCAACTTGTCCAAGTCACTCTGTAAACTAAAACACCCCTCTTCACTATCTACCACACCACCAACTTTAGTATCATCTGCAAATTTACTGATCCATCCCTCAATACCCTCATCCAGATCATTTATAAAAATTACAAACAGCAGGGCATTTAGGACAATCATGTATTACAGAGAAAAAATGTGAAAGACATTTTTGTTTCTGTATTTAAGTGTAAAGCTAAAATTCAGTTTGATTTTTGGACACTGAATTTGATAGTTTTGCCCTATTTATTTGTTTCTGCATAGAGTGATGTCCCAATAGATCTACTGGATGTGGACAAAAATTCAGCAGTGGTCAGCTTCAGTGGGTGTGATGCAGAGGTAAGAAGCATTAATGGTTTTTTGAAAAGTTACTATATTTGAAAAAAAATTGAAGCTGATGGCAAATTATAATACTGGAAGAGTTTGTTTTCCTATTCTCCCTGAACGCAGTCATTAGATCATGATTATATGCAATTTATTTCACTTTTATTTTGTATCACTTTGATTGTGGCTGAATGGTTCTTGCTAGAACCAGAGATGTTTAAAAGGAACCAAGTATTGGTTTTAACATTTTGACGGAATCCAATTCCTGATCCAGTAATGAATTTGTCTCATTAACAGCACTGTGAATATCATATGGGTGATTCTCCCAAAAAAGTTCTAAGTGCTGAATTTGCAGGAAAAATATTGTAAATCACGATTATTTTTTCAGTGGGACTTCAAACTCAAATCTCCCAATTCTGTGCTCTACAGGGATCACAATTGTGATTATCATTAAAAGGACGAGGGGCAGAGCCTATTCACACCAGAGTCTATTCACACCAGAGTCAGACGGTTCTGGGTCTCTGCACACGGATGCACTGACCCCTGTAGTGATGGCTCTCCAGCACCCCCCCTATGGCCCAATTGCAGCTCCTGCAAGCATTCCCGGGCCAGCCCCAATCACACCGCCTGTTTGTCCGTCCAGGAGCGCCCCAATCTCCACTTCCCTCTCCCCTCCAAGCAGTGATGATCCCCCTATTCTGACAGCCTCCTCCCATCTAGAGGAGACAGATGCCTCTTCCAAATGTGTGGCACATGCCCCCTCCCCGGCAGACTACTCCCCAACCCAAATCGCTAGCCTTCCTCCAGCCCTGATCAATCCAAATGGTAGACTGGCAATGGGACCTCCCACCCCACCAATCACCCCCTTGGTTCTGACCTCGGCCAGTCCATCCCATCCCCCAACCCGATAGGTCCACCCGTTTGGCACTACTCAGTGCCCAGTGGAGGCAGTGCCAAGCTGCCCCATGAATATGGGCACTTTGCCTCTTGGGAAATGCCAGAGAGCACAGACCAGCATTGCTAGGATGCCCATGCTCTGGGGACACTGCCCAATCCAAAATGGGCCCTAATTGGCTCCTCCTTCACTCCAACGGAATCTCCTGCTAGTTCCCCTCAAGTGGGGTGGAGATGCTATCAATCATGGAGAATCAGTCCCGGGCCCGGATAATCGCATTCAAATTACATTGAAGTAAGATTAAAATTACTTACCTGCTGTTCCCGCCAGTTTTCAATGTGGTCCCATCCGCACTGGATATCCGTCGCTGGGTAATGCGAATGCACAAATCCAGTGAATCGGCACATGTACGAATCTCCTGGTCCGACCCGCCAAAAAATTAGCAGGTCAGAATTAGCGGGGAGAGTCATCCTCCCATCGTTTGTTGGCTGATCGAACTTTGCATCCGTGGAAGGTGCTGATTGTTGATTCTAGAGAGGACACAATTGATCACTACTGAATGAGACTTCAGGTTGAATTTTCGTCTCCAGTTTGGGAAGTGAGAGTCAGGTTATTTCCAGACATTGTATTCCTGCCTTTGGAAAGTCAGCCCATTTACCTGAAATTTTGGTCTCAAAGACTTGGGTGTAGGCTGGAGTTGGGGCTACTGTCCCCCAAGGCCCAAGGCAGACTCTAGGCAGCATCAGAAGTTGAGTATGATGAGGCTGGCAGGTTAAAAGGCTCAGCCTTTGTTTGCTGGAACATTAGTCCCATTCTATTCATGGTTAATAGGCCCTATAGGTCTTGCCATGCTACGTCCTCCATGTGTCAATTCCCATGCACTCTCCCCAGTAACTCCCAACATTTATTTGGTACAAGACTCATGAATCATAATTATAGCACATAATAATAGTGAATCATTATTTCAACATCATGAGCATTTTGGTCAGTCTTCCAAAAATCCTCTTGAAAAAAAATTGCTCTCCTTAAAAGCTTATGAAACAATCAATCATACCCATTGAAAAATACTCTTCATCCTGTCTCAAGTAAACACACAGATGCTGAAATAAATCAGAGAAAATAAACTTACTGCAAGCTCATCAAACTATTAAACAAACAAAGCTATTGTCCCCTTCAGAGTTGTGAATGCACAAGTGAGTCATAGGGCTGAGGCTTTCTGGAAGTCATGATGTGGATATGCCGGCATTGGACTGGGTAAACACAGTAAGAAGTCGAACAACATCAGGTTTACGTCCAACTGATTTATTTGATAGTAAGCTCGCAGGCTTTTGGGGTTTGCCCCTTCGTCAGGCACCAATGATGAGCTCTTCTGCTGCTATAAAACATACTGTTGGGGGTGGAGAGAGGCTGGAAATCCACCATTGGTCCTCGTTTAATGGATACTAGATGAGTGCTTCAAAGGCTCAAAAAATGTCAGGACATTAAGTTAATATGAAAATCAAGCTCCAAAGGCCCCAAGGTCATCAATATCTGATTCTCCATACTGTTGAATGCGGAAGAGGATTTTATCCACTGAATAATGTTTGTGAGGAACTTGGATGTGGGTGAGGTGACGGAGATGTGGTTAAAGGAAGGGGAGCAGTGGCAATTGAATATTCCTGGGTATAAGTGTTTCAGGCGTGACAGAGGAGGGTCCAAAAGAGGTGGGGGAGAGTGGCATTGTTAGTTAGGGAGAGCATCACGGTGATGCAGAGGGAGGACGATACAGAGGAGTTAGGAGTGGAGTCGCTGTGGGTGGAGTTGAGGAATAGAAAGGGGGCCATTACTATGCTAGGGGTATATTATAGGCCACCCAACAGCCCATAGGTAGTTGAAGAAGGCATATGTAAAGACATTTTGGATAGGTGCAGAAAGAACAGAGTTGTTATGGTGGGAGATTTTAATCTCCCTAGGGTGGATTGGAAGGTACCTAGAGTTGGGGGCTTGGACGGGCAGGAATTTGTAAAATGTGTACTGGAAGGATCGTTGGAGCAGTATGTGGCTAGCCCAACTAGAAGAGGGGCTATATTGGATTTAGTTCTGAGTAATGAGCCAAGGCAGGTGGTAGATGTTGTAGTAGGGGAACATGTGGCTAACAGTAACACAATTCTGTCTACTTTAGGATACAGATGGAAAAGGATGCTTGTTGCCCTAGGGGCAGGGTGTTGAATTGGGGGAAAACTAAGTACGGTTGGATTAGGCAGGAACTTATGGCAACTGATTGGGAACAGTTGTTTGAGGGCAAGTCCACGCTAGGCATGTGGGACTCTTTCAAGGGAATACTGAAAATGTTGCAAGAAAGATGTGTGCCGGCTAAGAGGAAAGATGGGAAGGGTAGGATTAGAGAGCCGTGGATTACTAGGGATATCGAGGACTTGGTTGGGAAGAAAAGAGAGGCGTATGATAGGTCAAAGCAGCTGGGAATGGAGACAGCGTTGGAGAAATATGAAGAGTAGGAGGGAGCTCAAACGGGGAGTTAGAAGGGCAAAAAGGGAGCATGAAATGATTTTGGCAGATAGGATTAAGGAAAATCCGAAGGCTTTTTACTCCTATGTTAGGAATAAAAGGGTGGTTAGAGGAAAAATCGGACCTCTTAGGGATAGAGGAGGGGAACTGTGCTTAAAGCCCGAGGGAATGGCGGAGATCCTGAATGAATACTTTGTGTCAGTATTCACGAAGGAAAAGGGCTTGTTGATAGCTCCTGTCTCTGAGGGAGCTGTGGACCGGTTGAGGGAAATATCCATACCAAGGAAGGAAGTGTTAGAGCTTCTAGGTAGCATTAAAACTGATAAATCTCCAGGGCCTGATGGCATTTATCCCAGGCTGCTTAGGGAGGTGCGAGGTGAAATTGCTGGGCCTTTAATGCAAATCTTTGTCTCTTCTTTGGACACAGGTGAGGTCCCAGAGGACTGGAGAATAGCTAATATTGTACCATTGTCTAAAAAGGGTAGTAGGGATAACCCTGGAAATTATAGGCCGGTGAGTTTGACGTCAGTGATAGGGAAGCTGTTGGAAGGGTATCTTAGAGATAGGATGTATAGACACTCAGAGCGTTGCGATCTGATTAGGGATACGCAGATGGCTTTGTTAAGGGGAGGTTGTGCTTTACAAATCTGGTAGAATTTTTTGAGGAGGTGACGAAAACGGTCGACGAAGGGCGAGCCGTTGACGTTGTCTGTATGGATTTCAGTAAGACGTTTGAGAAAGTCCCTCATGGGAGGTTAATTGAGAAGGTCAAGGCTCATGGGATACAAGGTCAGGTAGCTAGATGGATAAGTAACTGGCTTAGTATTAGGAGACAGAGAGTAATAGTGGAAGGGTGTTTTTCTAGCTGGAGGTCAGTCACTAGTGGTGTGCCGCAGAGCTCGGAACTGGGACCTCTTCTATTTGTAATATATATAAATGACTTGGAAGAGGGAGTAAGTGGAGTGATCAGCAAGTTTGCAGACGATACAAAGATGGCTGGGCTTGTGGATAGTGAGGAGCATTGTCAGGCGATGCAGCAGGACATAGAAAGGCTGGTAGCTTGGGTAGATAGATGGCAGATGGAATTCAATCCTGATAAATGCAAGTTGATGCATTTCGGGAGAAAGAATGTAGGGGAGAGGTATGTGATAAATGGTAGACCTATTAAGAGTATAGAAATGCAGAGGGACCTGGGGGTGCAGGTGCACAAGTCTCTGAAGGTGGCAGAGCAGGTGGAGAAGGTTGTGAAGAAAGCGTATAGTATGCTAGCCTTTATAGGAAGGGGTATAGAGTACAAGAGTTGGCCTTTAATGTTGCAGTTGTATAAAACGTTGGTTAGACCTCATTTGGAATACTGCGTCCAGTTCTGGTCGCCTTACTACCGGAAGGATGTGGAGACTCTGGAGAGAGTGCAGAGGAGGTTTACCAGGATGCTGCCTGGTATGAAAGGTCTGAATTACGAGGAGAGGTTAGGCAAATTGGGGCTATTTTCCTTAGAAAGACGTAGACTTAGAGGAGATCTAATAGAGGTGTACAAGATTATGAGGGGTATAGATAGAGTAAACAGGGTTAAGCTTTTTCCTAGGATGGACTCAAATAGCATGAGGGGGCACGGGCTTAGGGTGAGGGGGGTAAGGTATAATTTGGATGCTAGAGGGAGTTTTTTCACACAGAGGGTGGTGGGGATATGGAATGCGCTGCCAAGTGAAGTGGTGGGGCCATCCACTCTGGAGTTAAAGAAATACTTAGATGGGCACATGAACAGAATGGGAATGGAGGGGTATAGAAAACTGATTTAAAATAGGGATCATGAGCCTTGGGGGTCCCTGGGAAGTGTGTAAATAGATAATGATATTAATGTACTTGTTTTTATCCTACAGGCGCTTTGGTCCACCTTGTTGTCTAACGAGGGGCATTCACGCGATGGGTTGTGAGAGGGCTGCTCTTGGATTTTTTTTCGAGAGTATCCTAGTGCTTCACATCATTAGTGTACGCTTGACCTGGACCATTTGATGGGCAACACAACAGCTCAGTGACTATCACTGTGCTGTGCAGATACATGGATTTGGGCCTGTGTCTGTGGGAATTTGCGCATTCTCCCCATACTTGCGTGAGTTTTCTCTGTGTGCTTCGGTTTCCTCCCACATCCCAAAGATGTGCTCTTAGGCTAATTGGCAAAACAAATTCTCCCTAAATTGTTTCAAATTTGGTTTTTAATCCATAAATCTATAAACATCGACAGGGATCACGGGTAGAGGTGGGAATAACAGGGTAGCGGCGTGGGCTTGTTGGGCCGAAGGGCCTGTTTCCTGTGCTGTTTTGTTCTTTGTTCTAAAATGCTTTATAATGCGTCTAAACCATTTACACATTACTAGTCAATTAAATTGTCTCTTGCTGTTTAAGGACCAATGACCAATTACTGGATTAATATTTACTCTAAGTCTTCACTTAAAGTTGTAGTTGTATTCCTGGACGTCATGGTTCCCATAGAAATCATGATTAAAGCAAGAGTTAGGTTCCTGCAGACATTTCTCATCTGGAAAGCACAACATACAAGTTGAAATACAGAGAGTCGACAAGGCAAGATGCAGTGGGGGGAGTTGACAAGGCTGGCAGAGGTCGTATTAGTAGAAAAGGCTACTGAAGATAAAGGGTCTGAACTGGAAGAAATTAGATTTTGACAAGGTAAAGGATAACCTGGCAAAAAACCTAGATATATAGAAAACCATTTAAGATATCAACTGCAAAATCTTTAAGTATTTGATGGGTTGAGTAGAAAATAAATATTTTCCATCAGGTAAAAAGAGATGCATCAAAGAAAAAAAGTTCCATGGTTAAGTAGAGAAATTAAAACTAAACTGAAACTTAAAGGGAGGCATATGATAAAATTAGGGCTAACAATGCTGAAAAAAATGCATGAGGAATATAGAAAGTTTAGTAGAGAAAGAAAAAGAGATTGCAAAAGTTGAAAAGGAATATAACAGAGACCAGTATGTAATTGAGAAGGAAATAGTAAGGTTTTTAAGGGCGTGTAATGTAATAGTTAAAGAGAGGATATGACTGCTCAGGGCATTAAGGAGTAAATCTAATTATGGGAGATTAAAGGTATGATAACAATATTGGCAGTGTACGAGAAATTAGAATGTCACCTCATTTGAGTAAGCCGGGCAACATTTTTGGATGTCCAGATCACGTCCAGACTAGAGTTACTGTATGTCCCCTACTTTGAGCAGATGGCAGGTGAATACACTTATTTTTATTTGGTGTACTTGCCTCACACTTCTTTGTTAAACTTTTGATGAGGAAACATGAGGTCTCGCAGTCTTATCCCTTAAACGTGCTGCTGTTTGTGCTGTTGTCCTAATTACTGGTAAAGCATTGAACCTAGCACATCTGTATTCTAGTGAGATTACTGCTATTGTTTTTCAGAAGAGACATAGATTTACGGCCCTTGCAATGTTTTTAATGATGCAGAAAGTGTTCATGTGCATTTACAACAATGGTGTGGAACCATTGACGGACCTAACTGTAGGAAAGGAACTAGTTGTGATATAAAGTTATCAGAATCAGAAATGAATAAGTCATCAGACTCTGATGGCATGATTCCTAGATTGGGCAAAAAAAGAGAAGAAACCCATTAGTGATCTGGTGACAATTTTGTAATCATCTTTATTGTGCAAATTATGCTGTTAGAATAGCAAATTCAAGATGGAAAAAGAGTGTACCACATTACTATAGGCAATCTAGTGACAATTGGAGGAAAACTCCAAATCCATAATTTGAGATAAAATCTAAAAATTTGCTGACTGCACGAAAGTAAAGAGTTTGACAAACAAGCTCCAGGCAAACACAGGTTAATGGAATGATGGTGGTCGACAGATGCAATTTACTATGAATCAGTGAGAGGTCATTTATTTTTGGTGGAAAAAGTAACGCGTATATACAACACACAAATGGCAGCATAGTTGAGGGATAGAACTGCTAAGCAAATACACTGAATAAAAGTAAGTGTAATCACCAGCCATCTAGTCATGGTAATACATATATAGTGATCCAAATCTAGTTTGTGATTCAGTCACCAAAAATGTTACCTGGAAGGACACTGATCTGTATGATTAGCACCGAAGTATTGAAGTATTTCAATTCCCTGTAAGTACAAATGCCAGATAAAGTCACAAAAAGTACAAGTCACATCTTAAGTTATATTAAAATATATCCAGAGGAAGGAAGCAATAACTTTATCCGAATAGGCCACATTTAGAGTGCTTTGGTTTATAATTTCTTTGAAGTTGCTCCTTTGCTTCTCCATTGTAAGTTCATTGAAAATGCTGTGGAAACCCCATTTGCGTTACGTTTCCAGCAAAAAGCTTAAAAGTTTATTTATTAATGTCACAAATATGCTTACATTAACACTGCATTGAAGTTACTGTGAAGATCCCCTAGTCACTGCACTTCAGTGCCTGGTTGGTTACACTGAGGGAGAATTTAGCATGGCCAATGCACCTAACGAGTACTGACTGTGGGAGGAAACTGGAAGACGTGGAGGAAAGCCACATAGACACTGGGAGAACATGCAGAAGCCACACAGACAGCGACCCAAGCCAGGAATTGAACTCGGGTCCATGGCATGCCATCGTGCAGTTCTGAGGAATTCCTAGGCCTGTGAGATTTTTGGGCTCCCTATTATAAAAAGGATATCAAAGTTACAGAGATCTTTAAAACTTCAGGATTATGGCAGAGATGGCAAAGTATAGGTAGGAGGATGAACATGAGACACTGGTGGTATTTCCACCAGAGAAGAGGGGATTTAACAAAGGCTTTAAAATTATAAAAGGCCTCTATGGAGTCATTGAACAAAGAGTATTCATTCTAGTTATGGGGTCAGTAGCAAGGGTTGTTAGTTATCAGGTAGCGAGTGAGAACAAAGGTTAGTGGTCTCTTCACAGATGATTGTTGAGGCATGGATTGCCCCAACAGAAAGTCTTTAAGGCAGAAAGCATGGCATCTTTTCAAAGGAAAATTGACAAATATTTGAAGCAGAGGTAGCTCGCTCGGCTGTGAGTAGAGAGGGTCGGTGGAAATAGCTTTACGTTACTGTAGTATGTAGGTGGCACAATCGGCCAAGTAGTCTCCTTCTGCACTGGAAACTTCTATGGTTCTAAGTAAACAAGCTTTCTCCAGATTTCTTAATATGATGTTATGAAAGATGATTAAAGCTGATGAATGAAGAAATGAAATGCTGAACTTTAAAGGCTTCAGTTGTACCTGTATTACTGTTTATCGTGTTTGAGTTTAGTGTGGATTTGGAATGATGGAAGATCAAAAAGTGATATTTCCAAATGAGATTTGTTGCCTTTTGACTCCCAAATCTCATGCAGTGACTTTTTTTTAGCAGCTAGAAGGCATGAAGTACTTCCCAGGCAGAACAGCGATTTAACTGCACTTGCATGCTACAGATACATATTTGCATGGGGTGGGGAATATGCCAGTAAGTGTTTAAGCATCAACTCTGTTACTGTTACATCCCTATTGTCCATGGCATCTTTACCATGTGTGTTAAGAAATCCTGGAAACTGACTTACAGTCAAGTCGTTTAAAAGTATAGCCAGATAATTGCATGGCGTACTTTTCATATGTTTCTACAACGTTCATGAATTGTTCATTATTTTGTTTTATCTCAAACAGAATGGTAATTTTCTTCTGGCTACTTATCGATGCCAAGCAAATACCACCAGATTGGAACTAAAGGTACGATGAATTGGTGATTGCTTTTTCTAACTACTGACTGATTCAAACCTAGCATTGCACTATTTTTGAATGTTATGAGAACTTACTCAATGCAGAGTATTTGTCAAACTACAAATAGGAAATGCTGGAAATACTCATCAGATCTAGTAGTATCTAGTGGACATAGAGACATAATTAATATTTCCTCAGAACTGATAGAAAGTCATCGAACTGAAACATTACTCTGTTTCTGTCTTTATAGATGCTGACAGGGTCACTGACTATTTCTAGCATTTTCTGTTTTTATTTCAGATTTCCAGCATTCCTGAGTATTTGTTCAGGAAACTCCACTTTGCACCAGTTTATCTTGAATTTGTTCATCTTTTTGAATATTTTTCTTTCCACAAGCCTGATAGAGATAACCTTTATACATCATCCAGCATTTTCTGCTTGACTGAATTATTTTCTAAATCAATTTCCAAATTTTTGAATCAATTTGCATTATAGTAAGGTAATTGCACTAATGTATTTTACTATTGAATTACCTGAGGTCATTCAAAACTCTGCTGTTATTCCTTAACTTGCATAAAGCTTACTATTGGCCAGAAGCTCAACTGGATTCACCACATAAAAACAGTGGCTACAAAAACAGGTCAGAGATTAGGAATACTGCAGTGAGTAACTCACCCTTTGACTTCGCAAAGCCTGTCCATCTACAAGACACAAGTCAGGAATGTGACTTGCCTGGATGGAAACTGCTCCAACAACACTCGAGAAACTTGACACCAACCAGAACAAAGCAGCCTGCTTGATTTACACCACATGCACAAACATCCACTTCTTCCACTATCAAAGCTCAGCAGCAGCAGTATGTATTATCTACAAGATGCGCTGCAGCAATTCATCAAAGATCCTTAGATAGCACCTTTTAATCCCACAACCATTTCCATCTAGAAGGACAAGAGCAGCAGATACATGGGAACATTACCACCTGCAAGTTCCCCTCTAAGTCACTCACCATCCTGATTTGGAAATATATGGCTGTTCCTTTGCAGTCACTGGGTCAATATCCTGGAATTCCCTCTGTCATGGCATTATGAATCAACCCATAGCATGTGGACTGCAGTGCTTCAAGAAGGTAACTCACTACCACCATCTCAAATTAACGATGGGCAATAAATGCTGGCTGGTTAGCCAGCAATGTCCATGTCCCATGAATGAATAAAACAACAAGGTGGATGTAAATAATTTTTTGATGCTACCTAAAGAAGAACCAAGGAGTTCACCTTGCTATTCTACCAATATTTTTCTCTCAAACAGGAACGTTATAATGGATTATTTAGTCAATACTGTTCACACATACAAATTAGCTACTGTTTTTAATACATGACAACAGTGATTGCACTTCAAAATATTTCTAAAGTTGTGAAAGGTGCTTTATAAATGCAAATCTTTCTTCTTGAACTCCTTAGTTGCCTTAATGAGTCTTGAAAATGGAAATAAATGTTTAATTGATTGCAATCTTGTATGCAAAATTGAATTAGATGTATTGCACATTTAGGTTAACTAATGAGCCTTAAATTTCTGTATAACTGAAAAAAAAAAGACTTTTACCAAAATACTTTTTTTCCAAAACTGCCATTGCATTAGTTGATGATAAGCCACTTAGAGACTTAACAAAAACAGAAAGTGCTGTCAGCAGGTCTGACAGTTTATGTGGAGCAACAGGATAGAGCCATAGTTTTGAGTCTGGGTGACTCTTCATCAGAGCTGCTTTTCTTAACACCTGAAAGGAAGAGAAAAAGTTTCTTGTTGATGTGCCAGATGAGACAAAGAATGAAGTGAAACGAGACATCAGGCCAGTTTTGAGATGGAGTACTTCAGTGCTATTGGAGAGAGATATCGAGCATATGCGTGTGACAGCACATGGCACTGAATATGGATCTCCAGATGTGCTGAGAACAGCTATCCGAGAAGCACTGTATGGAGATACCTGTAATTCTGGGTGGATTTGAAGGATGAGGAATGAAACTTCAATTGGAATCCATGTGGGGTGAGACAGAGACAGTTGCTGAGGAAGGAAATATGGTTATGAAAGTGAGTTTTGATAAATACCTTGTCAAACACCAGGAGGGAAATCGAAATCAAGAAGGTGGATTAAGTGAAAGAAACAAATGAAAATTCTGTCAGATTAGAGCAGTACTTCAGGAACGGCATTCCTGGAAGAGAAGTGGCAGTGAATTAAACCCTAAGATAAAGGCAATATACTGCGAATGCTGGAATGTGAAACAAAAACAGCAAATGCTGGAAAATCTCAGCAAGTCTGACAGCATCTGTGGAGAGAGATTAGAGCTAACTTTTTGAGTCTGGATGACCCTTCGAAGGACTCGAAACGTTGGCTCGATTCTCTCTCCACAGATGCTGCTGGCTGTGCAGAGATCTTCCAGCATTTTCTGTTTTTGTTTCAGACTTCAGCATCTGCAGTATTTTGTCTTCACTTAGAGACATAACTGTGCTGAAAGTGAAATCCAGATTTTCTGTTTATTCTCTGCATTCTTAAAAAATGTTGGAGACTTGTGGATCAATTTGTAGTCCTTATCAGTAACACCATGAAGTCATTTTAACCTTGTGTTGTCAAAGACTGGAGACTATGATCTGCTTTTCCAGAGTGTAAATTTGCTCCTCTTTCTACAGATTCGTTCCATAGAAGGACAACATGGAACACTGCAAGCCTACATTACCCCACGTCTCCAACCTAAAACGTGCCAGGTCCATCAGTATCAGATCAAACCACTCTCGCTTCATCAGAGAATACATGTTATTGATCCCAACAGGTAGGTTAATAAAGTGACCAGTAGAAATGACTGAAGCATGAGAAACATTTCAACTTTTATGCATCTTATCAGCATGACTTTTCACTGTAGTTTATTAACGTAGCAGTAAAAATTGGGATTTCCTTCCCTAAATCTCCTTTCCTGATGATCACTGAGAGTAGTTATCAATTCTAGAGTTTACGTTCCACCAGCTGCCCTGTGTTTTGTGATGTCATCATACTGGAGGGAAAAAAAATGGTGTCAAATGATCTATTGAATACAGAGGCTGGGGGTGTTGAAGGTGAAGAGTAAGGGAACCCTAGCATGTTTCTGTGAGGAAGGGATAAAAACAAAAGGACATGAAGCAGATCAGGCATAGTGAAGGGCCCTGTCAGCCATGGGGTGGGGGAAAGAATTCTCAGTTGACAACAGAGGAAGACATATTGAAAGGGATAGTATGGAAGGTTACATACAGAAAGTTGCACACATGATGGAAAAGCAGAATGAAGAACATAACATGCTGCAGTTGATCTCAGCTGGAGCTCCAGTTTCAAGGCTACAGTTTGGCTCAGATAGAAAAATGTAGTGTTTTTATGTAATAACCACTTTTGAAAGTTTGCATATTATATATGGTGATTAGGGACCTCATCTGCTATAACTGACATTGAAATAGAAATTGCTGGAAATAATCAGTTATGTCTGAAGCATCTATTGAGCCCATTAACATTTCACGTTAATGATGTTCATGTAACATGTTCATGTAACTGTATATCCTCTCACTCGAAATTAACATTTGATGAATTGTATCCGTCACTGCTTTCAAAAGGAAGTGGGCAATGGCAGAAAATTGCAGATGGAATATCATTTTAACTTTTCATTGTAGTTACTTTTGCCTTTTTTCACTCTTTTCCACAACTCAGACCAATGAATACACTGACACTTACAGGACAGTTCAGCTTTGCAGAAATTCATTCCTGGGTTGTCTTCTGCCTACCAGAAGTACCAGATAAAGTTCCAGTGGGTGATAGTGTCACATTTTACTTTCAAAACACATTCCTGGAAACACAATTGGAATGTTCCTACAAGTAAGAGAAATGACTACTCTGGCTGGATATCATTGCTGATTTGTTTATTGAATAGTAATCTAAATATTGATTGTTTTAATTTTTAATAAAGCTATCTTTTTATGAACTATCATGATCTATACTTAAACAAAATGATGGAAAATTTCAGCAGGTCTGACAGAATCTCTGGTCAATGTTTTGAGTCTAGATGCTGTCAGGCTTGCTGAGATTTTCCAGCATTTTCTGTTTTTGTTTTAGATTCCAGCAGCTGCAGCATTTTGCCTTTATGATCTATATTTAATTCTTCAAGCGTAGCTTGATCAATGAGAAATCAGCAGTTATATAATCTAACGTAACAGTTTATTATAATATTGAAAACAATGTGTGCCAAATAAACTATTTGTTTACAGCAGAGTTAGGCTATAATATATACTGACAAGTATAAGCACAAGCTAGCATTACAAAACATGCTGGAAGAGGTCTCATTCTCAGGACTTCACTGTGCTCTGGAGTTATGCTGGCACTTTTGTGTAAGTGCACATTAAAAGTCACTTTGGATCGATACAAAAGTGGTAATGTCATTGATGCTTAATTCTTAAACTAATCAGTGTCCCTGGGGCAAGCAGGAGACTTTTGAAATTTTAGTAGAAGTTCTGCACAGGACAAAAACTCTGAAATTCTCTCCCTTTGCTTTCATCTCTCTCCTCCTGTAAGATGCATCTTAAAACCTACTTTTGTTCACCTGTCTTTGAAGTCCATATTTATCTTCATGCTATTCCATTAAAGGAGCTGCATCTGTTTTGTAAATTTTTGATAATAAATGTCGTGAATCGCGTTGAAAAAAAGACACTTCTATCCATGGTTTCTTGAATCAAATTGTTTTTCTAATCAGTCCCCACCCCCAAGAACATGTTGATACAATACAGGAAACCTCAAGCCAGTCTGCTTCTGATCCTCCCTTTGTGGCAATTTAAAAGTTTGGCCTATTGTGAATGGAAACACTGATATGTTAGATTAATTTGTTTACTTTTATTGTCATCAACAACATTTGTATGTGGATTGTACATTTTTTTAAACTTCTGACAAATTAGGTTTCATTATCTTTAGTTCAGAAATGAATTGGGCTATGTAAAATGTTTATTAAATCAGTAACAGTTTGTTGCAGAATAGTAACCTTGCTCTGAGTTATTTTGGTTTCTTTTCAACAGTTTTGCTTTTGATAAGTATTTAATTATTATTCTTTGAATTTGATTTTAGAAAAGGTGAAGGAATTTTTAAATCTGACAATATCTCTACTATTTCCATCCTGAAAGATATATTAACAAAAGAAGCTACAAAAAGAAAAATCAATCTCAACATCTCATATGGTGAGAACCAATCCACAATTTAATTGAATGTTTTGGTTTAGATTCCAGAATTTCATTATTTATGAAATGTTTTCCTAAAATTTGTCTTTCTTTTTTAAAGATGTTAATGATGAATCCATAAACTACACATTAAATTTGATTCATCCTAAACTGGAACATCAGTTGCTTTTAGCAAAGAAAGTCCAACTGATCGATGCTTTGAAGGCAAGTTGCACAGATTAATGTAACAAATAAGATGACTAAATTAATTCATGAGTGAATCTCTCAAGCAGACATACCCTCCAGTCTGTTTTCTCTCTTTCCCTCCCTCTTATTTTTTCTCTCTCCCTCTCTCTCACTCACACACACTCTCTCTCTCTCTCTCACACTCACAGACACACACAGACACATACACACACACAGACACACGTAAAACAGGTATGTATCTTAGAATACTGTGCTATAACAATCCTTTTAAAGCTATGGCAGGATTGTCAGAAATTCTGTTATATTGAATGCTTCTAATAGGAAATAGTTTTTGAAAATGTAAAAGTCTGTTTTTACTCATTAAATAAGAAATCAAAACAAATTGAGTTGCAAAGCCAGATTAGGCTTGGTTAATCTTCCAAGCTGATTACTGACTCTACTAAATTCCCTGGGTGAAAAACACCATGCAACCATATTGGATAGCAGTTGACCTTCAGTAATCAAGTGTAGTTGCTCTTCTAAATGCACATTGTGTAAAGTAGTGTGGTATTTAATGTGTGGCCCTGGAATGGGATATAAAACTCTGGGACATTGCTTCTAACAGCCTGAGAGAAGTGGTACATTTCAACTTTGCATCTTGTAGCTCCAAGTACTCTGTAACTTCACTTCCCCGCCAGTACACAAGAGTGCTGAGTAGTAGCATTGTTATTTTAGCATGTCTGGCAAGTTTATATTGGGATTTCTATTGGCTAAATTTTGGGTCTAACAACATAAATAGCATAGCCACTGATATAAAAATATTTTTAAGATACTGGAGTGATGCCCTAACTTCTAACTTTTTCTCATTTTTGATTTGTATTTTTTTAACCCCTCTTTCACAGTCATGACATTGTGTCTTCCTGGATACTTCTCCCCCAAGACCCTCCCTCCCATCCACTTTCTAATCTTTCACTACTCCTCTGCCTTTGTACTTTCCTGCCACGATTCCAGATTTGTATCCCTCTTGGACAACTCCACAATTTTCCCTTATTATTAATCTTCAAAGGAGTCATCTCATAAATGTATCAAAAAATTTTACCGCTTAAAAGGCAGCTATTCACCTCACCATGCCTGTAGCAGCTCTTTGAAAGATTTGTCCAATTAAACTTAGATTGGGACTTGTGAGATAGGGGGACACTGAGACTTAGACTTTGGAGAAAGCAGGTTGCATATTGGGGCTGTTGAGGCGATTTGGGCATGGATAGTGAGGAATGCTGGAAATCAGGAAATTGGAGCCTTGGCAGGATGGGGGGATAAAAATGATGTAGAGATGCCAGTGTTGGACTGGGGTAAACTCAGTAAGAATCTGGCAACACCAATTTTAAATCCAACCGATTTATTTGGTAGTAAACCTGCTATAGCTTTCAGCGTTTGTGCCTTTGTCAGGTGAAGGCACAAACGCCGAAAGCTAGCAGGTTTACTATCAAATAAATCGGTTGGATTTAAAATTGGTGTTGCCAGACTCTTACTGGGAAAAAAATGCACAAGTATTTTACGCAGAACGAAGAGTTGCAGCAGCAGCAACAACAGCAACGTAGTGAGCAGATATAGTGCTGAGAGAGGAACAGCCAGCAAAGAAGTGAATGAAACCTGAATAAATAGTGAAAGATTATTCCCAATCATGGGTGAAAGAGCAAGAGGATAGAGAATGATGATTTTCACTGTGCATCATGAGTTCCAATACATAGATGCATTAGAGCTAAGTGTAGGCTGGACGCAGTAGTGCAAAATATTTGGAAAAGCAATCCTAATCTTCCATGTTCTGCATGGGACAATGAAATGCTTTCCCTGCCATGTCTTCAACATCTTTCAACAGTCCTTATTAAAGACTACTGTTTTGGTGCCTGTAGAACTGGAAAGACTGGTCAAAGCAGTCACTACTTAGTTTTTCATGCATTTTGCAGAAGATTCCTGAAACATGAGTACTATCTTAAAGGCTGCTGCCCAGATCCAAACTTTCACTAAGTTCCACTTATCAATCACTCCTGTATCTGCAAATCCCACCACCAACATCTCAAAAGTAAACTTCAAATCCATTCATGGCCTCCATTCTATTTATCTCTGTAAACTGCTCCACAAACTGGTCTCTTATGTATCGTGGACTCCGTTTACCCCACCATTGCTCCTGTGCTTATTTAAATATACATCTGTTGTCTGACACAAATCTCTCGAATAATTTTGTAATATTTGCTGCATCACAACCTGCATCTCTATAAAATCCTCCTTAAAATCTATTTCGTTTAGTTGCCATCTTGAGATTTTCTGCTTTGGTTGAATGTCAATTTTTGTGTGACTGTTTTTGTTTTGCCATATTTCTCTTCAGTTAAAAATGTCATATAAATCCAAGTATTTATGTTAAAAGAAATAGTAAACTATCAAGGGTTTCTGGACATAAGTAATGATCTGTGTGATCAGGTAATCCATTTCATTGCAGGAGCTGCAACTGTATGAAGGAAATGTGGATTTCCTAATACCAGAATATCGTTGCATTTTAGAGGAAGCTGATAATCTGCTGGACGAGTATAAAAAACAACCTGCTCACTTGGAGAGATTGTATGGCAAGTATTATATATAACTGAAGAAGAGGAACTCTGACTAATTGAAGATATTGAATTATGCTAATAATGTGTCCTGTAAGGTTACACAGCACTACCTGGGATCTTTTCTATTGCTATTAATTTCTCCATTTTTTAAAAAATCAGTCATGCTTTTTAAGTCTCAATATGACTTGGAATATTAATACTTTTGAAATTCTTCTTAATGGGAAGCTATGTTCCGGTGCAAATATTCTCAGGTGCGTAGGGAAGATTAAAGCTCCTAAAAAGGCAAACTAGCCATGAAATGATCTTCTTTGCATCATTGGTGGGGTGTTGGTCCACAGGTGAGGATCATCCTTTGTACCTGTGAATATTTAATTAACAACAACATCTTTTTATATAGTGGTTTTAACATTAAAGGTGATTATCAATGAAATATTTGAAACTAAGCCACTAGTTCAGATGACCAAAATCTTAAATGAAGATTAATAAGCATCCTAAAGGGGGAAAGTGTTCTTGAGAGGTTTAGGAAGAAGTTCCAGGATCTAGGCAGCAGGAAGCAATGTCATCAGTGGTGGAATGCTTAAAGCAGCTGCAATTGGAAGAGTGCAGAGATCATGAAGACTTATTGGATGAGAAGATTACACATATAGAAAGGGGCAAGACCACAGTCACTATCATTTAAGATATCATTTGTGATTTTGATAAGTATTCCACATTTTGACAGGACAGAAACCCAATGGAATGTTTCAGATATGTTGTAGGAAAGGTGAGCTTGGATTGGAAGGTGACAATATGTTCAAGGACTTTCTACATCATTATCAAATGTTCAAAAACTTGATACATTTTTTCAAGTTGTATCAAAACTTGAATACAAGTTTTCATACAACTTGTATGAAAGTTGCATTTTCTACATTATAGTAATGGCTATAGTAAAATACTACAAAGGAGCGTAGATGTACCCAAAGGACCGAATGGCTTGCTTATGCTATATTGTTCTGCGATTGTTAAACTTCCATTTGTTACATTGCAAAATAAAATCCAGAATAGTTTAACAGTAAAATCTAGATATATCTTTATATTCATAGTAATTCTCTTTTTTTTCTTCCTCAAATAGGCATGATAACTGATCTCTTCATAGATAAATTCAAATTCAAAGGCACCAACGTGAAAACCAAGGTTCCTCTTTTGCTGGAGATTTTAGATAATTATGATTCTAAAAGTCTCATGGCCTTCTTTGATTCAGCCTAGAGAAGCTACCCAAAGCCTGTTGAAAAGCAAATGTAATATTCCTGACCATGGCTATTTTATAGTAGTAAAATACTATGTTTCGAAGCAGTAATGGAACTGGCAATCAGTTTTATTAATGGGGAGAAGGAATAAGAACTGATCATGTTACTGTAAAGGGGTCGTAAGGGATGAACTTCTTTCCATCATCTGCTGTGACTTCAGTAGATGATTCATGGGAGCCCTGGAGAAGTGGTACAGAGAAATTTTATCCTGTTTCCCCACATTTCCGTGCATCTTTCCCCAAATACATAGCTGATGAGTTGGCGAACGCTTGTGCAATTTCACCTCCACTATCCTGCAAAAAGCCGTGTTATAATATATAAATACCGGTATGAGTATAGTTTTTTTAAATGTTAGTTGAGAGATGTAATTTTAAAACCCTTCTTTTCTAGAGCAGGTAAAAGTGCCATTCTTTTAAAATTATCCAGAATGAATGTTTCATCCACCAACTCCCCCAACCTTCCTTCATGCACTGCACCTGTACCATCTTGAATGTAGATTGGTAGTTCAGGCAACATCTAATGAATTTTGGGAAATTGGCACTGAATCCAAAAATCAATTTTGAAATATGCCTTGTGATAATCCAGCAAACCTGGAATGAGATATTCTCCCTGATTTTTCATAATTTACTTAAACATGTGTTTACAATTCATATGAAAATGTACTTTCCTTTTTTTGTGAAATTTGGTAATAACGGGCATATTGATTTTAAAATCTCCTTCTGAACTAGCAATACCGTTTAGATTTGTCATCATAAAATATCTGGAAGCCCATATGTTTTGTAGGTTAATGATGTACAGGTTAGGTTGATTGGCCATGCTGGATTGCCCCTTGGTGTCGCGGGATGTGTAGGTTGGAGAAGATTGGCAGGGTGGATGCATGGGCTTGTGGGTGAAATGCTCTGTCAGATTCAATGAAGACTTGATGGGCTGAGTGGCCTCCTTCTGCACTGTAGGTTTTCTATGAACATGTTAATACATGAATCTTACATGTATGCTTGTTATCTGTGTGTGCTAACATACACTTTATTGAGACAGATCAATTTTTGACATCTTATTAACATCATGTACGTATAAAATTTTGTTAATCTTGTGTAATACTTCTAGGAAGATATTAAATAGAACAGTCCCCTATATGTATTGTTAAGTAACATTAATTCTAGAAACACTTTTTTCAGTGTTATTATTTGTTTGTTTTAGTCCTCAAAGTTTCTGTTAAATTTCAGGAACTGAAATCTTACTAGGTCACTTCATATGCAACAGTAATGGTCACCTTGCAGCAGATATAATCTATCACTACCTCTCCAATAATGTTATGTTTAGGCAGTAAGTTGTTTGCTGAATTGTTTTTAAAATTTTATTCTTTCATTGCAGTGTTTAGCTGTTAATGCAGTGATTGTATTGGAAATAGAACTGATTGTAAATATGGTGATGCTGAATATATCAATATTAAATTGTAATATGTTCATCAGATCTCTGTTACAACACTTTATTGGTTTGGTGACGCCTTTTGTTGAGAACTTGACAGAAGAATTGATGTAAAGTGGATTATGACAAAGGTACCTTATCCTTCTTCATCCTTCTTTACCTGTGTGCAGCCTTTGACATGGATGACCACACCATCCTCCTCCAGTACACCTCCTTCAGTTGATTTTCTTCTTGCTCCTGTACTGTTGCTTCTGATGCCCCAGGATCTATTCTTAGCTTCCTCCTATTTCTCTTCTTCATGCCGTCCCACGGCAAGGTCATTGAAAAACATTGTCAGTTTCCACAAGTGAGCTGACAATTGCCAACTCTATTTCACTTCACCTCTTTAGACCTCTCTAATGGTAATGCTGCTTGTCTGAGATCCAATACTGGATGAATATTAGGAAAATATTAGGAAATATTAGGAAATCTGAAGATTGCGTTGTCAGTCTCTGCCATAAACTCTATTCCTTAGCTACTGACTCCACCTTTCTCTCTTTAGTATCACACTGAGATTAAACCAAGCTGTTTGGTGTTATATTTGACCTCGAGATGAGTTTTTTGACTATATAACAAGATGGCCTATTTTCACCTCTGTAACATTATGTAAGTCTGCCCTGCTTCAGCTCTTCTGAAACTCTCAATTATGTCTTTGTTATCTCTGGAATGATTGGAATGTTACAAAGCACAAAAAGGCTGTTTGGGCCATCTCCTGCCTTTCCCAATAACCCTGCACATTCATCCTTTTTAGATAACTGATTCATTTTGCATGCTTCAGTTGAACCTACTTCCCCCACAAATATACAAATTGGAGCAGGAGAAGGCCACTCAGCCCCTCAAGCTTGGTTTGCCATTCACATTCCTGTCTCCCCATGATAATCTTTCACCCCCTTGTTAATGAAGAATATATCTAGCTAAAAATACCTATATTCTAATCTACTGTCTTTTAAGGAAGAAAGTTCCAGAAACTCATAAGCCTCCAGTGAAAAAAATTCTCATCTCCATTTTAAGTGAGTAATCTTTATTTCTAAACAGTGATTCCTGGTTTCAGATTCTCTGACAAGAAGAAACATCCTTTGCACTTCCACCTGTCAAAACCTTTCAGGATCTTAAAGATTTAAATGAAGTTAGATATAGATATAGAACATTACAGCACAGAACAGGCCCTTTGGCCTTCGATGTTGTGCCGACCAAAATAAAAAGCAATGCCCCTCCAAACTAAACCATTCCCTTCTCTTCCATACACTTATCAATTAACCTCTTAAACGCCACCAAACTTGGCGCATCTACAACAGCTGCAGGCAGGGCATTCCACTCCCTAATCACTCTTTGAGTAAAGAACCTACCTCTGATATCCGTCCTATAACTCATACCCCTTAATTTAAAGCTGTGTCCCCTCGTGCTAGCTTTCTCCATCCTAGGAAAAAGGCTATCACTGTCCACCCTATCTAAACCTCTAATCATCTTATATGCTTCAATAAGATCCCTTCTTAGCCGCCTCCTTTCTAACGAAAGGAACTAACGCCTCCTTTTTAACGCCTCCTTTCTAAGTTGTCTCTTTCTCTTCTAAATTCTACTGGATACAAACTTAATCTTTCTAATCTTTCCTCATGAAATAACATGCCCATTCCTGGTATAATCTAATAAGCCTCAACTGCTTCTAAAGCATTTACATTTTTCCTTAGATAAGGAAACCAGTACTGTATGCAGTACTTCAGATGTTGTTTCACCAATGCCATGTACAGTGTAGCATAACTCCCCTACTTTTCTAGTCAATTTGATGTGAAGCACTAGGATACTCTCAAAAAAAAAACCCAAGAGCAGCCCTCCCACGACCCATCGCGTGTGTGCCCCTCGTTAGACAACAAGGTGGACCAAAGCACATGTAGGATAGAAACAAATATGTCAATATCATCATCTATTTACACACTTCCCAGGGACTCCCAAGGCTCATGATCCCTATTTTAAATCAGTTTTCTATACCCCTCCATTCCCATTCTGTTCATATGCCCATCTAAGTGTTTCTTAAATAACTCCAGAGTGCCTGCCTCCACCACTTGGCAGCGCACTCCATACCCCCACCACCCTCTGTGTGAAAAAACTCCCTCTAGCATCCAAATTATACCTTACACCCCTCACCCTAAGCCCCTGACTCCTCGTGGTATTTGAGTCCATCCTAGGAAAAAGCTTAATCTTGTTTATCTATAGCCCTCATAATCTTGTACACCTCTATTAGATTTCCTCTAAGTCTACGTCTTTCTAAGGAAAACAGCCCCAATTTGCCTAACCTCTCCTCGTAACTCAGATCTTCCATATCAGGCAGCATCCTGGTAAACCTTCTCTGCACTCTCCAGAGTCTCCATGTACTTCCGGTAGCAGGGCGACCAGAACTGGACGCAGTATTCCAATTGAGGTTTAACCAATGTTTTATACAACTGCAACATTAAAGGCCAGCTCTTGTACTCTCTACCCCTTCCTATAAAGGCTAACATACTATATGCTTTCTTCACAACCTTCTCCACTTGATCTGCCACCTTCAGAGACTTGTTCACCTGTACCCCCAGGTCCCTCTGTGTTTCTATACTCTTAATAGGTCTACTCTTTATCATATACCTCCCCCTACATTCTTTCTCCCAAAATGCATCACCTCACGTTTATCAGGTAAGAGAAAAAGAAGCATTTGTCAAAGCTAGGAGGCTGGGAACACATAAGGCAAGTGGAATATAAGGAAAGCAGAAAGAGATTTAAGGATTAAGGAGGGCTAAATGAAGTCACAAGAAAGCATTAGCCAACAGGATTAAGGAAAGCCCAAAGGCTTTATATATGTGTATAAAGAGCAAGAGAGAGGGTTGGCCCATTCAAGGACAGGGAAGGGAATCTATGCATGGAGCCAGAAGAAATAGGTGAGGTATTAAATGAGTACAAAGAACAAAACAGCACTGGAAATGGGCCCTTCGGCCCAACGAGCCTGCACCGCCACCCTGATGTTCCCACCTCCTACTCGCGATCCCTGTCCATGTCTATAGATCTATGGATTAAAAACCAAATTTGAGACAATTTAGGGAGAATTTGTTTTGCCAATTAGCCTAAGAGCACATCTTTGGGATGTGGGAGGAAACCGGAGCACCCGGAGAAAACCCACGCAAGCACGGGGAGAATGCGCAAACTCCCACAGACACAGGCCCAAATCCATGTATCTGCACAGCACAGCAATAGTCACTGAGCTGTCGTGTTGCCCATCAAATGGTCCAGGTCAAACGTACACTAATGACTTGAAGCACTAGGATACTTTCAAAAAAAAATCCAAGAGTAGCCCTCTCACGACCCATCACGTACTTTGCAACAATATTCACCAAGAGGAAGACTTGGTGGTTGATGAGTCTGGGAAAGAGCATGTAAATTGTTCCAGTCATATTGAGATCAAAAAGGAGGAGGTATTAGGGTTTTTGAGAAACATTACGGTAGACAAGTGTCCATAGTCTGAAGAGATATATCACAGAATACCGAGAGAGGAAATTGCTGAGGCCTTGAGAGAAATCTTTGTATCAGTAATAAGTCTGACAACACCAGGTTTAAGTCCAACTGATTTATTTGATAGTGAACTCACAAGCTTTTGGGGTTCAGTGAGGTGAATAGAGAGTTCTCACCTCAGACAAAGCATATAACAGCACAGAGAGTTTACAGATTACTGATTAGAATGCGAGGTTTTTACAACTAACCTATTTAATGTAATAAAATATCCCAGGGCATTTCACAGGAATACCATAAATTGCAGATTATAAGAAGACTTTGTTTTTCTGATCTTGAATATCATTATTTTTGATTTATTCATACATGGGATGTGATCACAATTGGCTATTCCACCATTTATTATCAATCTCTAATTGTCCTTGAGAAGATGATGTAGTCCATGTGGTGTAAGTACACTCATTACTGTTAGAAGGGAAATTCCAAGATTTTGACCCAGCAATAGTGAAGGGACAACAATATATTTCCAACTCAGGATGGTGTCTGGCTTGGGAGAGAATTTGCAGATTGTGGTTTCTGCTGCCTTTGTTGTTCCTGATGATAATAGTGATGGATTTGGAAAGTGCAGTCCAAGGATCTGTAACATTGCCTGACTTTGCTCCTGCCTTAGCTTGACTGCTGAAGAAACACTCATTCATGTCTTTGTTACCTCTCGTTGATTATTCCAATAAACTTGTGGGATCCAAACTCTGATGGACTAACTTGGCCACAGAAAGATATTTGAACACATTGTATTCAACTTTTACTGAAAAAAATACTAAAATATAGTACAGCATGCACTCAGGACTGGAGGCAGCTAGTTACACAGGACCCTCATAGTGGGACTATACCTGTGAAAGCCTGCGTTACTGATGATGTCACTCACACATGTTCATATCTGCTAAAGACATCATATTTACACTCAAATGGGAAGCTTCTTACTATAACACTCTATAACAGGCCATCTTGATGACTCTCGCATATGTGACTGTAAGTTCGTCCTAGGGTCAAATATGACACCAAAGTTGCAAAAAAGTTTGGTTTAGTCTCTGACTGTTTCTAGGAAAAAGAGTGGAGTCTGTCAATAGCTAAGGAATAGAATTCGGAGCAAGGACTGAAAACAATGTGTCAGTCTGCCTAATATTTAATTGGAGGAGAATTTTATAATGTTCTTCATTAATAAGTTTTCAAAATGGTGCAAGTATAGAGACCATCAGAGTAAGACCTTATTGTGGCATTTTTGTTTGCTGATAAATTAGTTCAGCTATTTTGCAATTCCCAAATCCACCACTTGGTGTCCACTAAACCCAAATGTCAGAAGTAAAAGTGATTTTTGGATTGTTTCAACAAAATTAGTCTGCTTCCCAAACAAATCTTGATCATATGTCTAACGAAGACCATTTCGTCCACTTTCATTGATGCATCCAAAAAATCTCAAAACTTATTGCTATATCTAATTGTTTCTTCAATGATTCCAGTGTTTTTATCTCAAGAACTTGGCTTGGAAATCCATTCCGTGTGTTTAGTCTTTGTGTAAAGAAGAAATTCCTGGTATTGGTTCAACAATTCTCTTTTACTAGATTTACTAAATTCTGGATTCTTGCCTCATGTATCCTGTACACCTCCTTTTCAAAGATGCCATCAATTTACCATTTAAAAACTCATCATTAAGTTCTCTTTATTTACAAATTATCCTCTTTCCTTCCTTCATCAAATTCCTCAAACAGCTTGCTGCCTCCCAAATAAATGTCCTCTTTTTTAACTCTTTGAAGCCCTCCAATTAAGCAGGCCACAACACCAAAAGTTCACAAAACTATAACATGAATAGATTGGGTCTGTAAATACTCTTCCTTGAATCCAGTATCCAGTTCCTTTCTATCATGTCACAGCCAAAAAATTTCCAAAAAAGCATCTTCTACCCTGAATGTTGGTCAGACCACATTTGGAGTACTGCATCCAGTTCTGGTCGCCACACTATCAGAAGGACATGGAGACCTTGGAGAGAGTGCAGTCTCAGTGCCTCTGTAGGACCGAAGGGTCTGTTTCCTGTGCTGTGTTATTCTTTGTACCTCAGACACCACTTTAGGTTTCGTTATTGGCCTGCTCCTCTTTCTCATCAACTTGTTGCCCATCAGACATTGGGTTAGTTTCCATATATAAAGTATAACATCCAATTCTATCTCTCTTGATCACTGAACTACCCCTGTACTGTCAGACTGTTTCTCTGACATTCTTTCCAGTAATAATTAAGAGGCTGAAGTAATTTTACCCCTAGTCCAAACTCCATACCCTCGCTACTAAATATCATATTCTCTGAACGCTGTCCCAACTAAAGCACTGTTTACAACCTTGAATCAACTTCCTGATATCTGCAGCTCATCTCCCAATGCTATCTTTGTTAACTTGTATCCATTTTTGTCCATGTACACTGTCTCCAGCCCTTGCACAGAAAAATTTACAGCACAGAAAAAGGCCATTCAGCCCACCAAGTTCATGCTTTAATGGCCCCTTGTTTTTTGGTAGGACAGTACTCTAGTTGTGTTCTGGCCAAAATATTGTACAATTCAATTAGGACTCTCCTTGATTCGCATTCTACCATTTTGGCTATATAGTTAAACATTTCTATTAATTTGATTGATTGTGCATAATAAGCATTAAGACTCCTAGAGCCCTTTCAATTTCATTAAGATATTCCAATATCAATACTATGTGGAATAAACGCTTCGCATTTTTCTTCCTATGTGCATACTTTTTACTTGATTTTTTAAAAATTTGATTTGATTTATTATTGTTACATGTAGTAGTTTACAATGAAAAGTATTGTTTCTTGTACGCTATACAAAGCATACTATTCGTAGAGAAGGAAAAAGAACAATGCAGAATGTAGTATTACAGTCATAGTGTTACAGTGTGGAGAAAGATCACCTTAATGTGGGGTAGGTCCATTCAAAAGTCTTGATGGTAATAGGGAAGAAGCTGTTCTTGAGTTGGTTGGTATGTGTCCTTAGACTTTTGTATCTTGACTGCATTAAATTGCATTTGCCATTGTTTGTCTTAATCATACAGCTTATGTTAATTTATCCTCTAACTTCTAGATTGATTTCACTACACCTTTAAATTTGATATCATCTGCAACTTTGACTATCTTGCATTGTGTTTTTGGCTCCAAGTTATGTAAATTAGGAATCCAAGTGGTATTTCCAACTGGAAGTAGAATTCAAGCCCCCAACATTATAGATGAGCAGGTTTATGTTTGCAAAGTTGTTTGCATTCCTGACACTGACTAAATAGGCTTTGTGCTCTTTTTTAGAACTGCTCAATTATTTATGTATTATTTTATATTTGTGGCTGTCTTTGATTCTTTGCTGCCAGCTATTCTCAATTTGATAATCTCTGACGCCACCAGAGGTGGCAGCATAGTGGAATACAATTGGGAGGAAGTGCCTGTAGGTTCTCAATAGCATTCATGGACCTCGTGAAGTCATATGGCATCAGGTCAAACATGGACAAGGAACCTCCTACTGATTGCCCCCACCCACCCTTACCCTCAATTGATGAATCAATACTTCTCTACGTTGAAAACCACTGAGGATGGCAAGGTCACAGAATAAACTCTGGGTAGGGGATTTTCAATGCCTATAACTACTGATGGCTGGGCAACACCACCACCAACTGAGTTGGCAGAATCCTAAAGGACATAGTTGCTAGATTGGGTCTGTAGGAGATAATGAAGGAACCAACTGGAAGGAAAAGCTTCCTTGTCCATATCATCACTAATCTATCTGTCGTAGATGCATCTGTCCATGACAGTATTAGTAGGAATGACCACTGCACAGTCTCCTATATAGACAAAGTCCCATCTTCACACTGAAGATACTCTATGGTTTTAGCACTGTGCTAAGTGGGATAGATTACGAACAGGTTTAACAGCTCAAAACTGGGCATCCGTATGGTGCTGTGGGCCATCAGCAGCAGCAGAATTGTATTCAACCACAATCTGTAACCTCATGGCCTGGCATAAATCCCACTCTACCATTATCATCAAGCTGAAGGAAGGTTCAATGAAGAGTGGAGGAAGGCATGTCAGTAGCAACAACAAGCATGTCTAAAATAAATTTTCAACTTGGTGAAGCTACAGCACAGGATGATTGTACAATGTCCAGCACCAATCGGGTTCCTTAGATACTGAAGCAGTCTATTTCTAAATGCAGCAAGACCTGGACAATATCAAGGCATGGACTGACAAATGGCAAGTAACATTCACGCCACACAAGTATCAGGCAACAAGCATTTTCAACAAAAGAGGACCTAACCACCTTCCTTTAACATTCAATGCCATTATCATCACTAAGTCCCTCACTTTCAACAACCCAGGGGTTACCATTGACTAGAAATGGGACTGAATTAGCCATCTAAAGATTATGGTTAGAAGAGCAGCACAGAGGCTGGAAATTCTGCTGGAAACTCACCCCTCGACCTCCCCAAAGCCTGTCTACATCTACAAGGCACAAGGCAAGAATGTCATGGAGATTGTCCACTTGCTTGGATGAGAATAGTTACAACAGCATGAAACAAGCTTGGAGCCATCCAGGATGAAGTAGCCCTCTTGACTGGCACCCCATCCAACATTTCAACATCCACTCCCTCCACTTCTGATGCACCATAGCAGTAGTGTGCACTACTTTCAAGCAACTACAGCAACTCATCAAGGCTCACTTAACAGTACCTTCCAAATCTACAACCTCTACCTTCTAGAAGGATAAAGGTAGTATATGCACAGGAACAACACCAACTGCAAGTTCCCTCTAAGCCACTTACCATCCTGACTTGGAAATATATCACCATTTCCTCACTGTCGCTGGATCAAAATCATGGAACTCCATATCTAACAACACTTTGGATATACCTACTCCAATGGACTGCAGCGGTTCAAAAAGGCAGCTCACCATCACCTTCTCAAATGGATTGGCAGTAAATGCTGACCTAGCCAGGTTATACCCACATCTCAAAATAACTACGAATAAAAGATGAAGCATTCAGAAAAGTGAAAGAAATCTTAAGAATAAAGGAAAACAGAACAGAAAATAGATTAAAATGACAGGCGGATTAAGAAACAAAGATTATTTTAGTCTGAGGAGATTAACGCATTGTCTTTTCCAAGTGAGTGAAACATTCTATCCTCTTAATGCTAATCTCATATGGGGCAGTGTCTGTTTGAAAATAGTAGTTGGTAACATTATTGCTGTTAATTTGATTTAGTTCATGGGTTTACTGGTGTGTCAAATTAATCACTTGTAATGTTATCGCGGTCTAAATCCCCAGCATAATGTACAGTATTCTTATCCCACTCCCCAGTGATTCCTGGATCCAACTGTCAAATCAGTCCATGAATGCAACAACTCATTTGATAATGTTTAGCATATGAACTGCTTAGGAAAAACAGTTACATGAATTACAGTGCAAACAATAGATGTGTTCTCTTTGATTAAATTAAGTAATCTGAATGCCTTGTGCTTTAATTTTAACAGGCAGTCTTTGTGTTCTGAGTATTGCATTTTATTTTCAAGTTTCATGGTTTGTATCTGCATCTTCATTAGAGATATTTTATTTTATTACACTATTGTGTTAAATCATAATGTAAGAGAATAGAATTTAATCAGGTTGTCAGCTCTGGCTCAGTAGTAGTACTCTCACCTCAAAATCAGAAGGTAATGGGTTCAAGCCTCGCTCCAGAGACACTGGTTGACATACAATGCAGCACTGAATGAGTACTGGACTGCTGATGATTCTGGCCTGGAAATTCAATGGTACCACAATTTAGGCAAAAATTTTGCTACCGAGCAGGGGAGGACACAGGTCCTAAATCTACCATAGCTGTGTTGCCTTTGAAATATTCTATACAGACACATTGATCAGTTTATTACTCAAAAATGAGTTTACCCAGATGCTGTTACAACAAAGGACTGTGTTTCAAAATTAGTTTTATTAAAACACTTGTAAATTAAAGAAACACATCTTACACAATAAATTAACTTTTCCCCAAACTAGGCTGACAGCCTGGAAAACACATCTACTGTCCACTCTGGTGAACTTGACTGGAGTCATTTCACTAAGCTCACGTTGACAGATGAACTCAGAGTCTTCTTGGTATGAAGATGGATCTTGCACATCTTCTTCCGTCATCATATATCACAGGTCAGAGTAGGCCCGTTTAGTCTCTGCTGGGGGTTACCACCAAATTGAATATATTTAATAATTGCTGAATGTTTCATAAGTTATAGAAAATGTTTAATTATTTATAGATTAATAGAACTATAATCAGCTTCAAATGGTAAAAGTAAAATGAGTATTTACACTTGATTGGACGCAAAGGGAGTGTATGGCTCTCACAATCAATGTGGTGCATGCATCTCACTTCATCTGCCCTTCTTATATGTGCATATGACCTCATTTATAGAAACATAGAAATTAGGAGCAGAAGAAGGCCATTCAGCCTTTTGAGCCTGCTCTACCATTCACTATGATTATGGCTGATCTTCAGTTTCAATACCATATTCCTGCTTTCACCCCATGTCTCTTGATGCCATTAAAATCCAAAAAAAAATCATCTATCTCTTTCTTTCAAGTCATTCAGTGACTTGGCCTCTGCAGTCTTCTGTGGTAGAGAATTCCACAGGTTTACAGTCTTTTGAATGAAGAACTATTTCCTCATCTCAGCCCGAAATGGTTTATTCTGTATCTGTGTTCCTGGTTTTAGATTCCCCAACTACAGAAAACATCCTTCTGGCATCTAATTTGTCCCGCCCTGTTAGAACTTTATATACTTTAATCAGATTTCTTCTCATTCTTCTAAACTCTAGTGAGTACAGATCCAGGGAAATCAATCTCTGAGATACTTAAATAGGTATTTAAGTATCCCATTTATACTTAAATAAATGGGATACTTTTATTTAAACATGAACAGAATGGGAATGGAGGGATATAGAAAACTGATTTAAAATAGGGATCATGAGCCTTGGGAGTTCCCTGGGAAGTGTGTAAATAGTCAATGATATTGATGTATTTGTTTTATCCTACAGGTACTTTAGTCCGCCTTGTTGTCTAACAAGGGGTATACACACGATGGGTTGTGAGAGAGCTACTCTTGGATTTTTTTCGAGAGTATCCTAGTGCTTCATGTCGTTAGTGTACGCTTGACCTGGACCATTTGATGGGCAACACGACAGCTCAGTGACTATCGCTGTGCTGTGCAAATACATGGATTTGGTCTGTAGGAGTTTGCGCATTCTCCCCGTGCTTATATGGGTTTTCTCCGGGTGCTCTGGTTTCGTCCCACATCCTAAAGATGAGCTCTTAGGCTGATTGGCAGAACAAATTCTCCCCAAATTGTCTCACATTTGGTTTCAATCCATAGATCTATAAATATAGACAGAGATTATGGGTAGAAGTGGGAACCGAGGTGGCGGCATGTTTCCCGTGCTGTTTTGTTCTTTGTTTAATCTCTCTTCAGGGCACAGTCCTGCCGACTCTGGTATCAGCCTTGAGTATTTCTGCTGCATTCCTTCTATGACAAGTCTATCCTTTCTTAGGTAGGCAGAACAAAACTGCATACAACACTCCCAATGTGATCTTACCAAATCTCTGTAGAACTGCAGTAAGACATCACTACTTCTGAACTCAAATCCTCTTGCAATGAAGGCCAATATATAATTTGCTTTCTTAACTGCTTGTTGCATCTGCCTCTCCACTTGCATTAAGTGATACATAAGAACATCCAATTCCCTGCGTACATCCACACTTCCCAGTATATCACCATATAAATAATGCTCTTCCTTTCTGTTTTTCACACTGAACTGTATAACTTCACATTAAATCATGTTGTACTTCACCTGCAATGTATTTTCCATATTGGTCATATAGTAAAAAAAAAAGCCATGTGGATGGAAAACAGTAGAATGCAACAACTCTATGCTTGATGACAGTTAACAATTGTCCACCACTGTCTTAAAGAATCTGCTGCAGGCCATCACTGAAGAGGGTCTTTTAATACTTTCTAGCTCCACTGCAGTGTTAAAAGATTATTGCTAGCCTCTGCATGGTTCCCCCATTCCCACCCCATCAATCCTTTCTTTCTATCTATTGCTGTCCCTTTCCCCTTGCCATTCACCCCCTCCTTTCTGATTTCTTGTTGTCTCTCCTGGTTAGTCCCTCCCTTTTTCCCTCCTGCTGCTTCCCATTCTGGGTACCTTCCTCTTGACAGATTCCTCCTCTCCAAAGACCTACATAAACTTAAAAATGAAGTCCACTTTGCCAGCAAGCTTTCTAGATTTTAGCAGGAGGTGTCTTTGGGGGCAGGAACAGCAGAATGAAAAGGAGATGGGGCAGCAGTAACATTGACTGCCAATGATCGAACTCGCCAGAATTCTTTTACAGAACAGATCATCCAAGTAAACTTTCTCACAACAACAACTTGCATTTATATAGTTATGTTAATGTAATAAAGTGTCATGAGGTGCTTTTCAAGAATTTTATAGACAAAAGTTGATAGTGAGCCACATAAAGAGATATTGGCCAGGCTCTTACCAGCTCATCCTGCCTACTGATAATATTGCTCGAGAACCGAGGAATCAGCAACACCTCCCATTTCTTGGCTCTCACGATCTTACGAGAGCACGATTTCTGGCAAGGTCAGCCTCTTGCCAGAAATGGGAAAGAGGCCAAATAAATCATTTAAATATAATATAATGTTAATTTCATAGTATTAGCGAGCCTGGCGCTGAATCATCCGATCTCACTTGCCTTGATGGCCTCATCGGAACTGTTCTCTCCAATGAGGAAAGCACCTGTCCCCATGAATGGGGAATAGTTGTATTGGTTTTGCCAGTAGAATGGGAGGCCACTAAGATCCCCAAGGAGCTGAGAGCAAGGTGGGGGTGCAAGCCTGAAACCTCATCAATAACCTACTGGGAAGTGCCAGGAGGCAAGGTCTACGTAGGTAAGGCTTATAGGGGTGAGACCTAAGGGGCAGCCCAATTGGGAAGAAGGTGCCCGCTCTTCGTCGTGATCGTTAGGGGACCCAATCAATCTGGATGGCAGAGGGGGCTGCATTTTGAGTGGTGTGGGGCTCACGATTAAGGGTGGGGGAGTTTGTTGAGGTTGCCTGCAGCAGCAGCGGCCTGACAGCTCCTTCACTGTCTGTCAAACCTCTGCTACTGCTATTGCATATGTACAGTATCAGAGGTCTGCATATCTGCAACTGCTTACACTACTGTTGTTATTGTGCATGTGCAGACAAAGACGTCTGCACGTGCACAATAGCTCCCTCTTCAGACTGGTTGGCGGATTAAGTGCAGCCCATTACTTGTAGCAGCTTGAAACAGTCTAGACTATTTTTCCATGCACAATATACACAAGATTGGATGTGAAAACTCCCTCCAAAAAACACTGATCTGTGAATCTTTCATTTTCATGGTAGCTGGATACTTAATTGTCTTTCTTGTAAACTTCCGCCTACAATGACAATTGACCAAAAGCTTGAACAGAGAAATAAGTTTTAAAGAACATCTTAAATGAGGAGAATGTAGCAGAAAGTTTAGGAGTTTAGGACCTAGGCATCAGGTAGCATAATTGTCAATTACACTAAAATGGAAATATTAATAGTTTCTCTTCACAATACATCATCTGTCATGAAATTCTCATCAGCATCATCCTTCTCAAGATTCAGTCTTGAGATCTTGCTCTCCCTGCACTGTATAATATTAACATCAATACTACATCTGGTGAATAAAAATTAATGCAGCAACTTCTTTCCATTTTATCGATAATTTAACAGAATATTAAGAATTGTGGTGCTTGTTTATCTATTCTAGTACTCTGATATGGTATAGACTTAGTGGGTACATTTAGAATGGAGCATTGCTGAGTTTTTATTGAAGATACTGTTAATGACTATGTTGGATGACCTGGAGAAACTCTTGAATTGAGAGGACATACATGCACCTTGTAGCATTCTGGGGTTGGAAGAGTTGATTGGCGCTAACAAGGATGCTGATAGAGTGAATGATGGGAGATAGGCATATAGATATCCTGCTAAAATAGAAGGTGCCTCTCTTATGGAGCCAAGGCAGCATCAACGCGTTCCTGCAGCTGATGATCCGCTGCCACATAAAGAGCTTTCCACGAGCCTATGCTCTGATGTACACATTTCAGTCTCTGAACTGGTGATTGCTAGGGTCAGATTAAATGACACTATATCTTTATGGCGACTGGAAGGAATCTCAGCATTTTCAACATCTGAAATAAAAACATAAGAGCTAGGAGCAGGAGTAGGCCATCTGGCCCCTCGAGACAGCGCCACCATTCAATAAGATCATGGCTGATCTTTTTGTGAACTTAGCTCCACTTATCTGCCCACTCACCATAACCCTTAATTCCTTTACTGTTCAAAGAAGATTTATTTATTCTTGCCTTAAAAACATACAATGAGGTAGTATCAACTGCCTTACTGGGCAGAGAATTCCACAGATTCACAACGCTTTGTGTGAAAAAGTTCTTCCTCAACTCAGTCCTAAATCTGCTCTCCTTATTTTGAGGCTATGTCCCCTAGCTGTAGTTTCACCCGCCAGTAGAAACAACTTTCTTGCTTTGATCTTATTAATTTTCTTCATAATCCTATATATTTCTATAAGATCTCCCCTCATTCTTCTGGATTTCAATGAGTATAGCTCCAGTCTATTCAGGTTCTCCTCATAAGCCAACCCTCTCAATTCCAGAATCAACCTAGTGAATCTCCTCTGCACCCCCTCCAGTGCCAGTATATCCTTTTCTCAAACAAGGAGACCAAGACGGTACACAATATTCCAGACATATACAGCCGCAACATAATTTTGTTGTCTTTAAACTATATCCTTCTAGCAATGAAAGACAAAATTGCATTTGCCTTCTTAATTACCTGCTGCATCTGCAAACCAACTCCTTGAGATTCCTGCATAAGAACACTCAGATCCCTCTGCCCAGCAGGATGTTTCAACTTTTTATCCCTTAAGTAATAGTCCATTTTGCTGTTATTCTTATCAAAATGGATGATGTCTCATTTACCAGCATTGTACTCCATCTGCCAGATTCTCACCCATTCACTTAGATTATCTGTATCCCTTTCCCGACTTTCAGTGTCCTCTGCACATTTTGCTCTTCCACCCATCTACAAATTTTGACATACTATACTTGGTCCTCAACTCCAAATCATCCATGTAAATCGTAAAAAATTGCAGTCCCAACACTGATCCCTGAGGAATACCACCAGTTGCCAACCAGAAAAACACGCATTTACCTCTGCTCTTTACTTTCGGTTAGTTAACCAATTCTCTATCCGTGCTAATACATCATCCATAATACTGTGCACCTTTATCTTATGTAGCAGTCTTTGGTGTGGCACCTTGTCAAATGCCTTCTGGAAATCCAGATACACCACATCCACAGGTTTCCCATTGTCCAATGCACACGTAATGTTTTCAAAGAATTCCACCAAGTTAATCAAACATGACCCGCCCTTTCAAAAACCCATGTTGCGTCTTACCAGTGGGACAATTTATATTCAGATGTCTCGCTATTTCTTCTTTGATGATAGATTCAAGCATTTTCCCTACTACAGAAGTTAAGCTAACCAGTCTATAGTTATCTGCCTTTTGTCCACCTTTTTTAAACAGTGGCGTCACATTTGCTATTTTCTAATCTGTGGAAACTACCCAGAGTCCAGCGAATTCTGGTAAATTACCACTATTGCCAGATTTAGTGTCATCAGGACCAGGAGACTTGTCTACCTTTAGCCCCATTAACTTGCCCAACACTACTTCTTTCGTGATAACAATAGTTTCTAGGTTCTCACCTGTTATAGCCTTTCTGTTATCAATTTTTGGCATGTTATTTGTGTCTTCCACCGTGAAGACTGACACAAAATACCTGTTCAATACTTCAGCCATTTTCCCATTTCCAGTTATTACATCCCCCTTCTCGTCCTCTAAAGGACCAATGTTTACTTTCACCACATTTTTTCATTTTATATATTTGTAGAAACTTTTGCTATCTATTTTTATATTCTGAACTAGTTTACTGTCATAATCCATCTTACCTTTATAACTTTTTTCGTAGCTTTATGCTAACCTTTAAAGATTTCCCAATCCTCTACGTTCCCACTAAATGTATGCATTTTCTTTTGATTCCTTCCTTTATTTCTTAGATATCCATGGCTGATTGTCTCTTTATCTATAGTCCTTCCTTATTACTGTATATACTTTTGCTGAGCACTGTGAAAGATTGCTTCAAAAGTCCTCCACTCGAAATGAAAGAGGAATAAGGATTGGATTTTAGTGTGAAGGGACAGCAGGAGAGAAGCAGTCTCTGGTGAAAGCACTTGCAGTTTATCATACAGGTCGTACTGGGCTAGATAGGGGAAGATGAGAAAAAGGGGATAATGGTGTGTTTCCTCTAATGTTGTCACTTGCCAACCATGATTTGTGATTACAGCACACGTTCTCCAAGGGACAAGATGTGCAGGCAGGCGTAGCCTACTCTTGCTATGTGCAAATTTCTAAGCAAAAAGGGAATGTATTAGTTATGACATTGTAAAGTATTTGGAGAATGAATCTGTTCTGATCAAATAGTTTGTATGTTGTATGTATGATGTGAGGAAGTGAGGGTAGCAAAATCGGTAAGAGTAGAAAGTGTAGAGTGTGTCAGTAGGAGAAGGAGGTGACTGTGATACAGTGATTGTATTGGAGTGAAGGGAAAGCTATCATCTTCTCAGGGAGTATTACATCACAAAGTTCACAGCAATTACTGTATCTATGGAAAAGAGCAGATCTGAAGCTGAGTTTTCGTAGCAGCCTATTTACAGCTCTTTCAGGAATTGAGTCTGTGAAAGCTCCCTTAAAACGTACAAACTATTGATAGTAAGTTTTTTTGCAGCAACTTCTTACTTTTTTTCTGAATATTTTAAATGGTTCGCTGCATTATAAAACTGGATATATTTTCAGGAAATATGTATGTTGTATGTGTGTAAGTCTGCACGTAATTACGGTTAAAAAAGCTGTTTCTGGAGCAGAACTGAGAAATTTCAAACAAATTGCTGACCCCTGACATGAGTCTGTCCAGTTAATGAAAATAAATATGGAGGAGTTATTTGGCTGCAATAGAAAATCACATTGCTTATCAGAAAATTATTTACTAGAAGTAAATGCTACTGATCCAACTAATATTAGAACAGAAATTTGAAATGTTGAGAAGAAACACTGAATCACATTAGTCCCACGGATGATCAAGTAGTAAAAACATGGTATGAAGATTGCAACTTCAATACCTGACCAATGTGAACTTGCCAAACTTAGAAAGGCAAGTAGTTTGATGCAATTAATGGCCGTGGTAATTGGCTTAAGGAGAGGAGGAAGGCACCTGATCCTGATCAATATCCATTAACCCCCAGAAGTGCATTTTTATCAGAAGCATCTATAGAAATGTCCTGTCAGAAATGTTGACATAATTACAATATGAGTGAACTGAAGTCCATGTTAATGCATGTTAATATGCTTCTACATTACAAAACATTTGACCCTCTCTGTTGACTGTATTCGTTTTGTACAAACAAATGACATGACAATCATTTGCATTTGTGTTTCTTTAACATAAGAAAACATCCCCCAGGTGCTTCATAGGAACTTAATAGAACAAAATATGACACTGAACATTAGAGCAGGTGACAAAAGCTTGGTCAGAGTTAAGTTTTAAGGAATATTTTAAAGGAGGAAAGCTAGATAAAGACTAGGAGAGGTTTAAGAATGGAGCACCTAAACAGCTGTGGATATGACTGTCAAAGTGGAATGATTAAAATCAAACAAAAAGGACACAGAAGATATTATAGAGATGAGGAGGGTCGGGTCACGAAGGGATTTAAAAACAAAGTTAACAAATTTAAAATCAAGACATTGCTTAACTGTGAGCAAAAGTAACTCAATGAGCACAGGATGGTGAATGAATAGGTTTTGATGTGATTTAGGACACAGGCAAGAAGAATTTGGAAGGCCTCAAGTTTGCAGAGGGTTGGCATTGCATCATCAGTCCTTGATGATAAGATGCATTTATCAGGCTTTTTCTGTGTCTTAGTCCTAGAACCATGGATCTACGGGCAGAGAGGACAAGAGTTGTCCTGAGGACGAGGGGTTCTTGAGCAAGGGATCTCTTTATTTCCATTTTCATTGCTTCTCTGCAGCAGAGCTTATATAGTTAGTTTCTGATTGAACAAGGCACTGCTACATGGCACAATTAGTAGCAAGTTCCTCCCACATGCCAATGTCAATTTATTCCCTTTTCAACAAGGGCTAGGGCTTCAGGGTGTCCATAAGATGTTTTCATTGTCCTCCTTAAGATCAGGTGCCAATCCTAAGTTGTGAAAATAATCTGCTTTACAAGCCAATTATTTGGCATGCAGATATAATGTCCAGACTAGTGGAGCTGATTCTGCATTGTCATGGCTGCAATGCTGGAGGAAATAGCTTTGGTAAAGATTCTGGAATATCCCACTTGATTTTGAATATCCTAGTGGAAATTTCCCAATGTTTGCAAGTGCCTTTCATAGTCAATTTAAGTTTTACTACCAAATAGAAGGGACGTAACAACAATGTTGAAGACTAATGCTTTCTCAGTTGTTACTTTTGCTCACAGTTAAGCAATGTCTTGATTTTAAATTTGTTAACGGGATGCATTCTGTGCTTCATCTCTATTCCAGTAGTGACTTTTTGAGTAAGATAGTTGCAAATATATGGAAAGGGTTCAATTAACTCTCAAGCCTCTCAAAAAAATGTAGATGTAAGGTGCTTGATTAGGGGAAGTTTTAATCTTGTTGACATTGAGCGAGCAACCAATCCCTATGTATATAGATTCGAAGAGGTTGAGAATAGTCTAAATGTGTCATTGACAGAGGTTGAAAGTGGGAAGCCAGCCAGGAGTCATTAGAATAGTCGAGTCTGGTGGTAACAAAAGCACAGATGAGGGTTTCAAGAGTAGGTGAGCTAAGGTATGTGTGCAATCAAGTGGTGTTATGGAGTTGTATTAGGCAGTCTTCACTCATGGTGCTGTGTATTTTCTTTTTTGGCCACATTTATGCCAAGAGGACCTGTCTTACACATTGCTGTGAATAGCTGCATGTGTGAAGTAGCTTTTGGTGACTTCCTGAGGCACTGTATAGTTGCAAAGTTGCAAGTTATTTCAAGCTTCTATATTGTATTTCTCAGATTTTAATAGACTGCATGCCTACAACTGAGTCTCCAAATATAGAACAAAGACCAGTGCAACAGCACAGAAATGAGAAAGTATTTGATGGTACTATGAAAGTGCCTGAGAGTTTTGGACTCAGTAAATCTTTCAAGCAAATATCCCTGATAACTCTCTCAAACAAACAAAATGCTAATATCCCACCATAATTCTTTGTCTAATTGTAAAAGTGATAACGAGGTTTGGCAGCTTAGTCTATAATCATAGAATCATAATCGCAGAATACAGGTAACACAACACTGGGGATTACTTCCTTTTCTTATTGACTGTTACTGACAAGAGGGTATAAAACACTTACACTTCACACTTCATCTATAATAGGATGTGTCAAAGTTAACACCTAATTGCTGTTTTTCCTTTCCTCAACAGGCAAAAAGATTAGCAAGGTGACAAAAGCTTCCTAAAACTGGTTGAAAACTGGCATCTGTGATGCTGGGAACCTAAGGTGGAAGTCAAGGTGAATCATATTCTCAGCAATTCTGGCTGAAGATCGTTGCAAATATTTAAACTGTGATGTGTTGGACTCCCTATCATTGAGAATAGAGTTGCTTCTGAAGTTTCTTCTTCCAGTTGATTGTTTAATTGTTTGCACTATTCATGACTGGATATGGCAGTACTGCAGAGTATTGATCTGCTCTGTTCGTTGTAAAATCCTTATCTACGGGCATATATAATATGGCACTCCTTTTATTTTGTATGCATATAATCTTATGTTATAGCTTCACCATTTGTCACTTCATTTTAAAGTATGCCTGGTGTTGTTCTTGGCATGGTCTTCTACATTCATCATTGAACAGGGATAGGCCTCTGGCTAGAGTGAGATGTGCTGAGCCATGAAGTCACAAGTTGTGGTTATTTACAATTCTGTTGCTGCTGATGACCACTGCGTCTCTTGGATGTTTTGAGTTACTGCATCTGTTCTGAATCTATCCCATTCAGCATAGTGATGGTGCCACTAAGAGTACATTCTGTGCTCTTGCTACCCTCAGTGCTTCTACCAAGTGATGTTCAACATGGAGGAGCAGTGTGTTGAAGGAGGATATTAAATAGTAATCATTAGGGGGATTTTCTTTCCCATGTTTGACTTGATGCCATGAGCCATCATAAGATCTGGAATCAATCTAGGGTCACTTTCTCTTGACTGTATACCTAATATTGTGTCTATAGTGATTATGGTATGTTTATCCTGATGATTGACAGGACCTATATTGTAATGCAAGAGTTTGGCACATTGGCTATAACATATGATTTAGTGAGGAAAACTATGTCAAGTTGCTGCTTTACCAGTCTGCGGGACAATTCTCCCAATTTTGACTCAAATCCCCACACGTTAGTGAAGAGTACTTTGCAGTGAAAGTTGGGCTGGGTGTGCTGTTGTTTCCAATACTAGGTCTGGTTTCATCTTGATCTGATTTTTCTCTAAATGATTGGCTTGCTAGGCCATTTCAGAAGGCAGGTAACGGTCAGCTACATCGCCATGGGTCTGGAATCACATGTAGATCAGATTGGGTGCAGATGGTGGATTTCCTTTTCTGAAGGACCTAACTAAACTAGATTGTATTTACAACAATTGGATAGTTTAATGATCATCATATTTGAGACAGCTTTTTATTCCAGATTTATTAATTAGTTTAATTTAATTTCCTCCAGTTGTAAGGTAGGACCTCATGTTTCTGGAGCGTTAGGTCAGATATCTGAAATGTAAGTCTCTCTTATACCTTCCCTCCCATCCCATCCCTTTTGCCACTGACACAAAGCAGTGCTCCAACCAATCCTCCCTTCCATATTCTCCTCATTGGTCTCCACCAATTCACATCCTCACATACATCATCAAAAGTCAGAAATCTACTTAGCCACAAGCACCCAGGAGTGTCCGAGGTATGAAAGTGGTGAAAAAGGATAACATTTATGTGATTAATATAAGTAAACTTACCAAAACTGTATTTTCACTCTTGATTAGAACAAAAGAACAAAGAGCAACACAGCACGGGAAACAGGCCCTTCGGCCCAACGAGCCCACGCCGCCGTCCTAACGTCTTAATGACATATCCTTGACTTTAGGCTATGCCTATTGTTGAAGATTCCCATATAGGGACCAACATAGGGACAATTTGTTACCCAATCAGCCTAAGAGCACATTTTTGGGATGTGGGAGGAAACCGGAGCACCCGGAGGAAACCCACGCAACCACGGGGAGAACGCGCCAACTCCCGCAGACACAGGCCCAAATCCATGTGTCAGCACAGCAACAGCGATAGTCTCTGAGCTGTCATGTTGCCCATCAGATGGTCCAGTTTAAGCATACACTGACGACGTGAAGCACTAGGCAACTGCTGAAGCAACCTCCAAGAGCAGCTCTCGCACGACATGCCGCATGCATGCCCCTTGTTGGTCAACAAGGTGGACCGAATTGCCTGTGGAAACAAATAAGACTTAATTAAACATGCTAAAAAAAAACTAAGACATTCCCGAGACGAAACTAAAAAATAATCTACTACTATTTGGTCCTCCCGATATTCAAACAGTCCTGCTATAACCCTCTATCTGCAGACCGCTCATATGGCTGTCCAAGAGACCCTTAAACAACCCTAGCGTGCCTGCTCCACCACCTTACTCGGCAGTGCATTCCACACCCCCACTACCCTTTGTGTGTATATATTATATGTAAAGCCTTACACTTCCTTTATCTGCTATCTTTAGATGGTCAGTTCTTTGCCACCAGCTAGCTCCCAGCAAGCCATAAAATTGAAATTAGGGCCATTAATTCTGGGCAGGAGCAAAAATTCCCATGCAAAGTTAACAGATCTTTTGCTGGACCAACAAATTTTCCATCCGCCAGTGATGATTCCCATGGCGGGCAGGATCAGAAAATTCTGCCCTCTATTTCTCTCTCCTGCTTGAGCTACTGAGAATTTCTAGCTATGATACTCTATACCTCCAAAATATTATAATGTAAAAATGCTTGGCAAAGCAATGTTAACATGGGACAAGAGAGACATGTACCTAAAAGGAATTGCCAAACCTTGAGTAACAGAATCAAAGAATCTGAACAGTTACAGGATGGCTGAGCAAAATAGAAGCATGGAAACACCTTTGGGCCAGAATCAATGAGAAGGGTGTGAAAGATACAGAAAAGTAACTACTTACATTTTAGAATAGGTAGCGGCCCCAACAGGCTCAGTAGGCTGCAGAAGCAGATAAATATCCACAGAAAAGCCTTTTTAAAAAAAAAAGAAAATGTCATTACAGAAGAGAAGAAAATCCTGTAAAATTGGATACCAGAATCAAAAGTTTAAAAAAATAAACTTATAGATTTGAAAAGAGGATCTTGTGGAATTAACAGCAAGAAGTGCTATGGTTTTAAATTAATTACAGGAAATAAAAAAAACCAAAAAATTGCTGCAAAGTTCAGTCACATATTACATTGGCCTTTTCTACTTTTAATTCAGATTTTCAGCATCTGCAGTATTTTGCATTTGTATAAATTTTGTCCCAGCAAACTGTTGTAGCGTTACAATGGCATAATCTTTGAACAGGCCAAAAATGTGCAAGTTAGGATTGACCGTAATAAATTGTTCCTTAATGTCCCAAGAGTGTAGGTTTGGGGATTAGTGGGGTAAATGCATGGGGTTATGGGGATAGGGTGGGGGGTGCAGGGGATGGTCCTGTGTAAGATGGTCTGTCATTGGGTTGAATGGCCTCCTTCTGCATTTATTGATCTCTCCACTGTACTGCAATTGAGAATGGAAGCCCAGTGTAAGAATGAATCAAACCTCTGCCCTCTACAAGTGTAACCATGAGTTAGTGATCCAAATGGATGGAGGGTGGGAAAAAAAGGACTGGACACAACAGGTTGGATTTTGTGGGAGTGGCAGTGGCCTCAATGACAGGCCTAGAAAGCCAGCGGCAGCTCTGGTTTGGCTGGATCTTATGCTCATCTTGCAGTTAATGAGTTGTTATTTGAGGATCCAGGATGAGATCTTGTCTCCAAGAATTGCCAGTCAAATGAGGCAGTTAAGGTGGTTTTGTGAAGGGTAGGTCGTGCCTTACTAACCTCATTGAGTTTTTTGAGAAAGTGACTAAGGAGGTGGATGGGGGTAAGGCGGTTGATGTAGTATATATGGACTTTAGTAAGGCGTTTGATAAGGTGGCCCATGGAAGACTTCTGCAGAAAATGCAGATGTATGGGATAGAGGGTGATTTAGCTAATTGGGTTAGGAATTGGCTAGCATTTAGAAGACAGAGGGTGGTGGTTGATATTCATCTTGGAGTTCGGTGACAAGTGGTGTACCTCAGGGGTCTGTTTTGGGGCCCCTGCTGTTTGTAATTTTTATAAATGATCTGGATGAGGGTATTGAAGGATGGATTAGAAATTTGCAGATGACACTAAAGTCGGTGGAGTGGTAGATAGTGAAGAGGGGTGTTATAGTTTGCAGAGAGACTTGGACAAGTTGCAGAGCTGGGCCGAGAGGTGGCAAATGGAGTTTAATATGGAAAAGTGTGAGGTAATGCACTTTGGCAGGAATAATAAATGTGTAGAGTATACGGCTAATGGTAGGATTCTTAATAGTGTTGATGAACAGAGGGATCTTGGTGTGTATGTGCATAGATCCCTGAAAGTAGGCAGTCAGGTCGAGAAGGTTGGTAGGAAGGCATATGGAGTCTTGGCTTTTATTGGTAGAGGGATTGAATTTCGGAGCCGCAACGTCATGTTGCAACTGTACAAAACTCTAGTGCGCCCGCACTTGGAGTATTGTGTGCAGTTCTGGTCCCCACATTATAGAAAGATGTGGAGGCATTGGAGAGGGTACAGAGGAGGTTTACCAGGATGTTGCCTGGTATGGAGGGCAGGTCTGATGAGGAGAGGCTGAGGGATTTGAGGTTGTTTTCGTTAGAAAGGAGGCGGCTAAGAGGGGACCTTATTGAAACATATAAGATGATTAGAGGTTTAGATAAGGTGGACAGTGATAGCCTTTTTCCTAGGATGGAGAAAGCTAGCACGAGGGGACACAGCTTTAAAGTAAGGGGTGATAGTTATAGGACGGATATCAGAGGTAGGTTCTTTACCCAAAGGGTGGTTCGGGAGTGGAATGCCCTGCCTGCAGCAGTTGTAGATGCGCCAAGTTTGGTGGCGTTTAAGAGGTTAGTTGATAAGTTAATGGAAGAGAAGGGAATGGTTTAGTTTGGAGGGGCATTGCTTTTTATATTGGTCGGCGCAACATCGAAGGCCGAAGGGCCTGTTCTGTGCTGTAATGTTCTATGTTCTATGTTAAGAGACAACCATAAAATTGTGGGTCTAGAGTCATATGTAGACTGGAAAGTAAGGATAGCATATTTCCTTCTTTTAAGGGCATTAATTGGAGTTTTTATAACCATTGATTGTAAGCATTATTGATTACAATTTTAGATTTTATTAACTGAATTTAAATTGCATCAGCTGCCATGGGATTTGAACAATAAGAAGTCTCACAACATCAGATGAAAGTTCAACAGATTCATTTTGTAGTGCAAGCTTTCAGAGCGCTGCTCCTTCAGCATTATCTCCAGCCAGGCAGTTAGTGAGATTTTGCAAGCCCAAGCAAGTCGTGGGGATTACACATAGTGTGACATGAACCCAAGATCCTGGTTGAGGCCTCCTCATGTGTGCAGAACTTGGCTATCAGTTTCTGCTCAGCGATTCTGCACTGATATGGTACTTGACTAATCAATTGATAGTTCTGATATCCCACAGCAAAAAACCACACCAATCTCCTCAGAAGATAAACACGGCACATGGCAGACACAGTACCCTTCGTTGTGCAGTACTTCCCCTGAGCGGAGAAGCTAAGATATTTTCTCCTGAGCCTTCAACGTGTCATCAGTGAAGACGAACATTTCGCCAAGACCATCCCCACATCCTCACTTCTTGCCTTCAAACAACCGCACAACTTCCAACAGGCCATTATCTGCAGCAAACTCTCGAGCCTTGAGGAGAACAGTGACCATGACACCACAGAACCCTGCCACAGCAACCTCTACAAGACGTACCAGATCATCAACATGGATGCCATCATCTCACGTGCAAACACCATCTACCAGGTACACGATACATACTCTTGCAACCTGGCCAACATTGTCTACCTGATACGCTGTAGAAAAAGATGTCCTGAGGCATGGTACACTGGGGAGACCACGCAGACACTACAACAATGGAAGAATGAACACCGATCAACAATTACCAGTCAAGAGTGTTCTCTTTCTTTCGGGAACAATTCAGCAGTCACAGGCATTCAGTCTCTGATCTTCGGATAAATGTTCTCCAAGGCAGTCTTCACGACACACAACAATGCAGAATTGCTGAGCAGAAACTGATAACCAAGTTCCGCATACATGAGGACGACTTCAACCAGGATCTTGGATTCATCTCACATTGTCTGTAACCCCCACGACTTGCTTGCGCTTGCAAAACCTCACTAACTGTTCTGTCTGGAGACAATACACATGTCTTTAACTTATGTTTGTATCTCTCTCCACACACACTTTCTGTATCTTTAAGACTTGATTACCTGTAAAGACTCGCATTCCAAGCATTATCTTGCAAATTGAGTTTGTATCTATATATGCCCTTTTTGTGAACATAGCTCTTCACTCACCTAATGAAGGAGCAGTGCTCCGAAAGCTTGTGCTATCAAATAAACCTGTTGGTTTTTAATCCAGTGCTGTGAGACTTCTTACTGTGCTTACCCTAGTCCAATGCCAGCATCTCCACATTGTGGGATTTGAACCCATGCCCCTACCAGATTTCCGTGGGCATGGTAGTGACATTGCCACTACAACAACATCTCCCTGAGGCCTCTGGGATTCCCCTCTGCTGAATACCATGATGGAAAGAAGCTGCTCCCTGTTGATGTAGATTCCAGCTGGGAAAACAGGATTGTGGAACGACTCCTATCGATTGCATATCTGACACAAAGGTTTGAAAATCATGTCTAAATGATATATTTATCCCTCTTGAACTATTTCAAATTTTTCTGCTTTATGTGTTCACCTCACTGGAAATGCACATCAAATGGGCAGAGATTAAGTGCAACTGATCTCAACCAAATTTCCTGTCAATTACAACTCCATTTTGCTTTACTCCACAGTGGCACAGTGGTTAGCATTGCTACCTCACAGCTTTAGGGACCTGGGTTCAATTCCTGCCTTGGGTCACTATCTGTGTAGAATTTGTACATTCTCCCCGTGTCTGCATGGGTTTCTCCCCACAGTCCAAAGTTGTGCAGGTTAAGTGCATTAGCCATGCTAAATTGCCCCTTAGTGTCCCTGGATGTGTAGGTTAGAGGGCTTAGGCAGGATCGTTGTCGGTGCAGACTCAATGAGCTACATGGCCTCCTCCTACATAGTAGGGATTCTATGATTCATCATTCTCAGGTGAGATGAAAAAACTTTCTTGGTTTTATTGCGTAAATGGTTATTAATTTATGTTTAAGCTGATGTAGTATAAATCTTAAAGTAACCGTCTTTCTTAGCCCAAAGAGAAATCTGAAAGGCTTTAAAAGTGGAATGTTATGAATTATTTTATGTCTTCATTACTTTTTAAAGTCACAAACAGACTAACCTGAAAACATTGGTTGTGTTCAAGTTAATGGGAAAGGCCTTTTATATTCTGTAAAAGACAGAAAAGCAATGAGAAAGGATTGCAAGTGCATCTATCAATAATGGGATGAATATGTGACACATTAGCCCAAGTGTTAACTTGGGAGATTTCTTGGGAGCAGGGGTGGGAACAAGGATGGGGGAGGGTGGTTTGAAGTGGTGAGGGAGACCCAATGTCATGTAGGAAAATCAGAATGCCATTTAGTGCATCTGTCAATGACATTTTAACATCTCAGCTTATTATCATTTTACCTTCCAGCTTTCGTTTAAAAATTGTACAGCAGCAGGTGTGATGGAGACTTACAGTATGCAATCTGAACTGCAGCATTTAAATGGCCAATCCACAAATTTAATTTGTAGGATTTAGAAACAAGAGAAGACTATGGACAGAATTTTATTGGCACGTCTGCCTAAGTTTCGCATGATCTCACCCGAGAGCAACAGAGAATACCATTCTCCGAGCTGAGCCCGTCCCTGGAATCGGGGCTGGCATGCCGGTAAAATTCCAACCAAAGTGTGACAATAAATTTTGGTCAGGCAGAGGCTTTGTTCTGCTTCCAAAATTAGTCATGCTTCTAACCAAGGTGTTCCCCAGTACAGCTACAATATTGGTATTTACCTGACAAAGGAAAAAATTGTCCCATTCTACTGCACAAAAAAAATCAGTGCAGAGAGCCAGGAGATTTAAATGGTGACTGATCTGTGGAATTCGCACTGGATGTCCGGCACCCTGCGGATCTCACAATGTTGGATTTCCGGGGCCATCAGTTCTGCATCAGAAAGTGGCATGGACCTGCAATATACATAAAAGGAGCATTTTCAACATATTTTGAATATTATTAGAGGGCCCGGGACTGAAGTCTCCTAGCCCATTAGCCTCTAATCCCTCCCTCCGCACCCTCCCCCCACCACCAGAGGTATTTCACTCCAGGATTTACAGTAGCTCCCCACCTGTTGGGATCCCGGAGGGTCGAGAGATGGTAGGAGTGCCCCCTGAGTGCTTGCAGTTTGGCAGTGCCAGCCTGGCCTCCCCTAGGACAAAGTGCCAATGTCCAGAGGGCTTCTTGGCACTGCCCATAGGCATTAAGCAGTGCCAAGAGGTCAGGGCCTAAGGGGACAAAGCTTGTGGGGGCAGGACTTGCTGAGGGTAGGGTTCCACTGTCACTCTGCAGTCGGGATTGGTGGGGAAACAAGGGAGGCAGTGATCGAGGCTGGCATTGGATAAGGGGCGGGCTCAGCTCGGAGAATGGTATTCTCTGTTGCTCTCGGGTGAGATCATGCGAAACTTAGGCAGACGTGCCAATAAAATTCTGTCCATAGTCTTCTCTTGTTTCCAAATCCTACAAATTAAATTTGTGGATTGGCCATTTAAATGCTGCAGTTCAGATTGCATACTGTTTAGAGTGGGGGAGGCTGCAGAGGAGGGGTGGGATGGAGATTGGAGTGGGTTGGGATGAGGGGGAGGGGCTGGGCTCTGGAATATGTGGGGGGGGCAGTGATCAGGCCATTGGATGGTGAGAGGTCCGGTGTTGCTGGGATCTTGAGGTTGACCAATGATTAAGCTGACAAGCAAGCGGGAGGTTGGCTGACAATGCCACTGTGCATGCACCGATCTCGACACTGATAGATTGACACATGCACTGTGGTCCGCTCAGCACTATGCTACCAGCCTCTCCAGCGGGAATAGGCCCTGGCCCTAGATTTTTTATGCTATTCATGCTGAGGCACTCAGCAGTGCACAGAGCGTGAGATTGTTTTCTGAACTCCTACTGAAAAAAAGCACGATTTATTCCAGTTTTCATGCAAATTCGATACTTGGAATTTCTTTCCAATACTGGGATGATTTTTGGGAGATTTCCAGCTGTTGTGTCCACAAAAAGGACTAATTTAATTCAGCAAAGTGATAGACGATGTTATTGAGGAGCATTTACTCATCAATAAATTGCTCACTGATACTCAGTTTGGATTTCATCAGGACCACCCGGCTCCAGACCTCATTTCAGCAGTGGTCCAAACAGTGAGAATGACTGCTTGTTCACCATATCTTTTGATTCTCCGAGAGACCAAAAATCTGTCTACTACAGCCTTAAATGTATTAAATGATGGTGAATCCATAACCCTCTGGGACACAGAATATCGAAGATTTACAATGCTTTGAGTGAAGTAATCTTCCCTCATCTCAATCCTAAACAATTGGCATCTTATCCTGAGACTGTGCCCCGTGTATTAGATTTCCTGATGAATGGAGACAATCTCTCAGTATCTACCCTTTTAAGCCCCTTCAGAATCTTATACATTTCAATGAGATTGCCTTATTCTTCTAAACTCCAGAAAAATTGGAGCCAATTTGCGCAGGTGAATGTATACAACATTCTAAAACTTGGTTATCCTTGACCCGTAAGTATAATTCAGTCAGCACTTCTTCTCTTGGAACTATTTCTACACCCTTCTCATGTGGTATAGTAGCATAGGCACAATGGTCAGTCAACTCAGATTCAATTAAATCTTCCAAAGTGGTATTCACAATACCAGGGACTAAAGATGTTGGTACTTTTGGAGATGATTTTGAGAAATAATTTTGAGATTAAATGATTAGGGTGACAGGGTGGCACAGTGGTTAGCACTGCTGTCTCACAGTGCCCAGGACCCGGGTTCAATTCTGGCTCTCGGATGGCTGTCTGTGTGGAGTTTGCACATTCTTCCTGTGTCTGCATGGGTTTCCTCCAAATGCTCTCATAGTCCAAAGATATGCAGGTTAGGTGGATTGGCTATGCTAAATTGTCCCTTGGTGTCAGGTAAATATGTGGGGTTACAAGGATAGGGCCTGCGTAGGGTTGTGGTCAAAGAACAAAGAACAAAACAGCGCGGGAAACAGGCCCTTCGGCCCAACGAGCCCACGCCGCCACCCCGATGCTCCCACCTCTACCCGCGATCTCTGTCCCTGTTTATAGATCTATGGATTAAAAACCAAATTTGAGACAATTTAGGGAGAATTTGAGACAATTTAGGGAGAATTTGTCAGTGCAGACTTGATATGCCAAATGGCCTCCTTCTGCACTGTAATGATTCTATGATGACAACAATTGATCAGCACGGTATTGCCTTAGATTTGAACCATACAAGAAATTTGTCCTGTTTTTGCTAAATTTATAGCTGGTACCCTTTGCTCACTCATTGCAAAATTACACACTAACACACAATCTCGTTGTTGAAATGAGCATTGTTTTGCCCTCACTTTTTGTCTAGAACATGAGATTGTTATTGACGCTCTACCAGCTTTGAAGTTTCTGGAGGTAGTAACAAATCAAAAGTAGTTCTTTAAGAACTCCAGAGTTCTCAAACCCTCCTCATTCTTGAGGTCATTTTCATGAACTTCCTCTGGACCTTCAAGGTCAGCAGAATTTTTGATAGATATGGGCCCCAAAATTGCTCACAATTTTCCAAATGTGGTCTGACCAGAGCCTTATAAAGCCTCAGTGGTACATACCTGCTTTAGTATTCTAGTCTTCTCAAAACAAATGCTAACATTGCTTTGATTGACTATTTGGCTTTACCTTGAGTTTCACTTGAACTCCCTTAAGTGAGACAAGTCTCTTCGAATATACCCTTGTATTTATCAAGAAGGTGCTTTGGGTCTTTTTTGACATCACACCAGTTAAGCTTTATCTTCTCCAACCTTTTCTTCCTAAATAGAGCTGGAAAACTACCATAGACCACATGGAGAGACAATTCCGCTGTTTGTCCACTCAACTCTGTGTTGACCATGATGTAACCTTTTAATGACATGATCTCTTTCATGTGTGTCCTGAGAATCACATCAGCTGCTGTTAAAGAAAAATGTTTCGGCTTTTGTTGATATGTTGTCTCAGGAATTAAAGATACAGCAGCACCAGTATCAACCTCCGTCTAATAGCTGTTCGCTTAACTTTGGGATCACCCAGAATCTACGAATTCACCCTGTATGGATAAGACATTCAGTTGGAGTTCTTCATCATATTTATGGACATTCATTTTTGTAGTTGTAATTCCTTTCTTCCATGTCGCAAATTCTTTTTGTAGAGTGTAACTCGTTTTTCTTCTTGAAGGTAACCAGATTCTACTTCTGAATATGCTTCCCGGGAGAAGCTGGTCTAGTCTAACAAGCTTTTGCAATGTGATCCATTTTGTCACACTCCTTGCATTGACTATTTTTGTTCCAACATTCATTCGCTGAATAGATAGCTCATTTTAGCACATCTGTAACATGCTTGTTGCTATTTTGACTTCTTAAAGGCAATTCCTAAGTTGTGAATCTTCATTCCTGTACCAAATTGTGAAGTCTCCTTAGTAGCCAATTCCATCGAAACTGTGATTTCTACTGCTGCCTTTAAAGTTAAAGCATGTTCTGTAAGCAATCTTATTTGGATAGCTTCATTTTGGAGGCCACAAACTAGAAAATATTGAAGAGTATCTTCAAATGCCTTGCCAAACTCATAATGTTGTGTCAGTCTTTATAAGATTGCCACAAATTGAGCAATGCTTTTGCCTTCCATTTGATTCTTTTGGTGAAACTTGAACTGTTCCACGATGGTCCATAGCTACGGTGAGTAATGCTCTTCAAGAATCTTTGTCAAGCCGTCATAAGTTTTGCTTCCTGGCTTTGTTGGATGAACCAAGTTCCAAAGCAAATTAAGGATTTTACTTCCTACTGTACTGAGAAAAGCTAATATGAGCTTGTCCAAAATACTGAAAACGCTCTGCATAGGAACTTCATGATTCTTTTTGTTTATTGAAATAGTCCATGATCGTAATTGACCTGCCATTTCTCTTGCAGACAACAGTGACATGAGGCAGCTCAGTATATTTTTTTCAGTGTCCTCCCAGTACTCCCCTTTGTTTTTACCCCGAAGATTGTTGACTTGTTTTTTTTATTTTAGCAGCCCCAGCTGTACAGCAAAGCATTCTCTCTTTTTAAATATGCCAGACACTGCCTGGAAGCTCACCTTCTCTGATTGGAACCACCACCACCAGCACCACCACCTCTTTTAAAACTACCCAGAGATCTTTTTTTTCACTTGGTCTTTTTGGCACGGGTTGACTTGGGGTGCAAGGATTACTCCTTGTGCGCAATTAATGACTTCCTGCACCTGGGCAAAGCCAGCTAGAGACTGATTTAATATTATGGGCAGAGTTCTCATAAATACTGCATCCGACACACAAAGCACAAGTACCTGACTTATGTATTTGTAGTCTACTGCCTGGGAGATCCTGAATATGTGTCTTGCCCTGGAAGGATCTGGAAGCAAAATTATTGACAGCAAGTGGTCACTTTGATGGCTGTTGGTAATACAGAGCTACCAGGTCCAACAGGGAACACGTATTCTAGAAGGCTGGCAATTCAATAATCCAACATGATGACTTGAGTTTTAAGAAGCACTCAACCTTTGACTGCACCCTTTAATCGAGAATACTGTGTCCTGTGAGCTACAATCTTCTGCTGCTCCCTTTTCTATTGTCAAGCTACAGAACAATGAATAGCAGGCTGCTGCTAATGTTGTTACTCCTCTCATGTCTCACTGCAGGCCACGCAACTGCAGCCTGCTGCCAGACATATTGTCTGAGGTCCAATCTATGGCAGCCAAGGCACTACATCACCCTGGTGTGATTAACAGAAATCACAAAGTGTAGAAAATAAATTCTTACCAGAAATACTGTGAACAAACCCTTTCTCACCAGGTAGTTAAGAAAGTTGTTCATGTACTGAGTTTTTGTTTTGCAGTATTTCTATGACTTTTCATCAACCCTTCCCTCTCCCTCTATTCTTGTTATGATCTTGTTATGCTTTCAATAGTGAATTTCAGAAAGGTCAGGAAATCTGTGGATGCAACATGAAATTGAGTAATTACTATATGCTAATAGGAAACATGCCTCTCCTGAAGAAGTTGGGTACAATCAATCTAACCTGCTTGAGTTAAATGTAGATGTTGGTAGATTACAGCCAACATTCTGACATATTTGCATTTTACTACTGTTTGCACCTACCTACCTACCTCGCCCTTCTCCCCTCTCCCCGCCCTGGCAATTTATGATCTTTTAGGACAAGTTAACTAGCTTTCAAATAAACTATACATTTAATATAGTTAGGACAACCAAAATGTTTGAATTTGACATACATAAAATGCATAAGGGTACAAGGTGTATTTTCCAAATTGACAACTGTAAAAAAAATTGCATATTAAAAGTGCTCTTTTGCATATTGTATAAAAAATTAAACTTTGTAAACCTTTTGTAACAAATAAACATCTGCCTGTCTCAATTAAAAAGAGACTGAAACCATTTTTTTTATTTTGAACAAACAGCTGGCTGATCTGCAGAACAACTCTGCTCACTTACCTTGGCTGCCTATTGGTTCCATCTGGCTTCATACTTGTCTCTACTTGTTAGATAAACAATAGACACCTCCTGATTTCAGTTTGTTGATTGCTTTAAAAACAGATGGAGGACATAATTTTAATGAATAGACGCAGATGCCATTTGCATTAAAGGCAAAAGCTAAAAATACAACTTCCTGATTAATTTGCACATACAATAATTCACAAAACACACCAAAAAGCAAACAAAACTTTTAAAAAATAATAAAATTCATTCATGAGATGTGGACATTATTGGCTGGGCCAGCATTCATTGCCATCAGCTAACTGCCTAGCTTGTAAGGCCATTTCAGAGAGCTTTTGAGAGTCAAACTCTGTAGCTCTGTAATCACATGCTGTAGCTTTGGAATCACATATAAGTCAGATCAGGTATGGGCAGCACATTTCTTTCCCTAAAAGGCATTGATGAACCCAATGGGTTTTTACAACAATCAACAATAATTACAATGTCATCATTAGACTTTTAATTCCAGATTTTATTGGATTTTTTTCACCATCTGCCATGGTCATATTCAAACCCGTGTCTCCACATTTCTTTCTGGTTTCTGTGTTAGTAGTCCTGGAATAACATAGTTCTGGAGTAGCCTGAAATATAACTAATTCATAACACATACCAAACTAGTTCCATTTCCAATGTTTTCTAAATAAAGATACAATGTAGTTACACAATCTTTTCTTTCAGTCATTAAACCATATTTATTTTATTCACTTAAGTATCCGAATTTGGTGAATATTCTAGAACATAGAATATTAAAGCACAGTACAGGTCCTTTGGCTGTCAATGTTGTGCCAAGCTACATCCAATCCCAATATCAAGCTATTCCCTCCCTATAATTCTGGAGTGCTCCATGTGCCTATCTAATAACTGTTTGAAAGTTCCTAAATTGTCTGACTCCACTATCACAGCAGGCAGTCTATTCCACACCCAACCACTCTCTGGATGAAGAATCTACCTTGGACATCCCTCATATCTCCCACCATGAACTTTATAGTTACGCCCCTTAGTAACAGCTACATCCATTGGAGGAAACAGTCTCTGCATGTCCACTCTATCAATCCCTCTCATCATCTTATAAGCCTCTACTAAGTCACCTTTCATCCTCCTCCACTCCAAAGATAAAAGCCCCGGTTTCCATAATCTTTCCTCATAAGACCTACCCTCCAAACCAGGCAGCATCCTCATAAATCTCCTCTCACTCTCTCCAATGCTTCCACAGAATTGAACACAATATTCCAAACACAATATTCCAAATATGGTCTCACCAATGTCCGATATTCAATGTAATTCTCAAATTACATAGAAATATAACTTATTTAACTTTATTGGTAATTTTGCATCTACAATTTCGGTTGTGATAAAACTGTGTCCAGTCATGGAAGCTTGTTGAATCTCTGAAAAGAATACCACCAAGGAATTTTCAGACACAATCAGTGCAGTCAATGGTCACATTAATTTAAATCTTTTAATTTAAAACATTTAACAGATTAAGATTTTTGGACTATTGTTCTGGTCCTTAATTGCTCTTGGGGAAAGGAGTTACCAAAGGATGAGCATTAGGATGCGTACAGTTGGACGTTTGTTATGAACTCTTCAAACTCAGTCACTTTTGGGGTAAGAAATATCTAACTGTTCATTCAACATTTTACTGAGTCATATCAGCTTATGAGCTTTTCAGTTTTACTTCTACTTTGAGTACGTTGAGAAAATATTGAGAATGTATTCTGAAGGAAACTACATAACTGAATGAGTGATTTAAGTGCCTTTTATGATTGGAAATACGTGATATTCAATATTTCTCACTGATATGGGATGGATGCGAGAGGACTGACAAATTAGTTTATGGGCCATTTTGATGGATCACTGTTCAAGTTGCTCTCTGGATGCTCTTCCTCATCATCCTCATGGTGCTGTCACCTGAAAACACATCAGATAAGGAGCAGGCTCAAACTGAATGGCCTACTCCTGCTCCTAATTTATATGTTTGTATATCATCTTTATGCTGATGACATTCATTTCTACCTTTCATGATATCTCATTGCTAAGAATATGTTGTGTTGCATGATAGACATACAGTTGCATGATAGATGTACAGAAATGTTCTCCACATAAGGCCTCCGCTATAAACTCCATTCCCTAGCCATTGATTCCACCCTCTTCCTTGGCACTGACTGAGGCTGAAGCATACTTTTTGCAATATATGGCCCTGGGTTGAGTTTTCAAACATATATTCTTACTAAGACCAACAAAGGGCGAGCCGTTGATGTTGTCTATTTGGATTTTAGTAAGGCGTTTGACAAAGTCCCTCATGGGAGGTTAGTCGAGAAGGTCAAGGCAAATGGGATACAAAAGGGCAGGTAGCTAGATGGATAAGTAGCTGGCTTGGTAATAGGAGACAGAGAGTAATAGTGGAAAGGTGTTTCTCTAGCTGGAGGTCAGTCACTAGTGGTGTGCCGCAGGGCTCGGAACTGGGACCTCTTCTATTTGTAATATATGTAAATGACTTGGAAGAGGGAGTAAGTGGAGTGATCAGCAAGTTTGCAGACGATACAAAGATGGCTGGACTTGCGGATAGTGACGAGCATTGTCAGGCGATGCAGCAGGACATAGATAGGCTGGTAGCTTGGGCAGACAGATGGCAGATGGAATTCAATCCTGATAAATGTGAGGTGATGCATTTCGGGAGAAAGAATGTAGGGGGGAGGTATATGATAAAGGGTAGACCTATTAAGAGTATAGAAACGCAGAGGGACCTGGGGGTGCAGGTGAACAAGTCTCTGAAGGTGGCAGAGCAAGTGGAGAAGGTTGTGAAGAAAGCATATAGTATGCTAGCCTTTATAGGAAGGGGTATAGAGTACAAGAGCTGGCCTTTAATGTTGCAGTTGTATAAAACGCTGGTTAGACCTCATTTGGAATACTGCGTCCAGTTCTGGTCACCTTACTACCAGAAAGACGTGGAGAGTCTGGAGAGAATGCAGAGGAGATTTACCAGGATGCTGCCTGGTATGGAAGGTCTGAGTTACGAGGAGAGATTAGGTGAATTGGGACTGTTTTCCTTAGAAAGACATAGATTTAGAGGAGATCTGATAGAGGTGTACAAGATTTTGAAGGAGATAGATAGAGTAAACAGGGTTAAGCTTTTTCTTAGGATGGACTCAAATAGCACGAGGGGCTTAGGGTGAGGGGGATAAGGTATAATTTGGATGCTAGAGGGAGATTTTTCACACAGAGGGTGGTGGGGGGTATGGAATGCGCTGCCAAGTAAAGTGGTGGAGGCAGGTACTCTGGAGTTATTTAAGAAATACTTAGATGGGCACATGAACAGAATGGGAATGGAGGGGTATAGAAAACTGATTTAAAATAGGGATCATGAGCCTTGGGAGTCCCTGGGAAGTGTGTAAATAGATGATGATATTGATGTACTTGTTTTTATCCTACAGGTGCTTTGGTCCACCTTGTTGTCTAACGAGGGGCATACACGCAATGGGTCGTGAGAGGACTGCTCTTGGATCTTTTTTGAGAGTATCCTACTGCTTCATGTTGTTAGTGTATGCTTGACCTGGACCATCTGACAGGCAACACGACAGCTCAGTGACTATCGCTGTGCTGTGCAGATACATGGATTTGGGCCTGTGTCTGTGGGAGTTTGCGCATTCTCCCCAGCATGCGTGGGTTTTCTCCGGGAGCTCCGGTTTCCTCCCACATCCCAAAGATGTGCTCTTAGGCTAATTGGCAAAACAAATTCTCCCTAAGTTGTCTCAAATTTGGTTTTTAATCCATAGATCTACAAACATGGACAGGGATTGCGGGTAGAGGTGGGAACATCGGGGTGGCGGCGTGGGCTCGTTGGGCCGAAGGGCCTGTTTCCCGTGCTGTTTTGTTCTTTGTTCTATTTCCACCACTGTAACACCGCATGTTTTTGTCCTGTCTCAACCCATCTACTGCTTAAATACTTATCCCTTTTTTATCTCTAGATTTGGTTTCCATTGTTCTCCTGACTATTCTCTACCATCCATAAACCTGAGGGCATCCGCAACAATGCCGCCCGTATCCTAACTTGCAAAGTTCCATCTATAAGTATAAATTATTGTTATTTTCGGTTGGTCTAAGGTGTTTCACGCATTTCAACCATTTTGACTAAGAACTTCATTATGACCTTTTTATGGATATGCAGGTTAGCACTCACTTCCTGATTCCCACCAGAATGAGCTTCCATGATAGCAGTCTAAGTGGCCATTGAAGAATGCCCCATTGTATGAAACATACACATCTATTATTGGGGACTAAAGAACTCTCTGCAGTTGTCACAACATTGTGGGCTACAGTTCAGATAAGCAGTAATGCATAATTTTATAAATAGGTTTATGCGCTCCTGAATATTAGCTACACTTGCACATTGTTTAGCAAACTCTTTGATGTCTGTAGAAAATACAATTTAGATCATATCCTTCTTATAAAGACCCAAGATTCTGCCACGAAGGACTTCTGCTAGTACGCTCCTGCTCACTCATACTTTTTGCTTCACTTACTGGTATATATACTATCAGTGGAGCAGATAACATTGGGTATTGACGGATGACAGCTTTGGAATTGCCATTTGGGTTTGCATTGGCTTCTTGAGGTGCATCTCTTGAAATAGAAGTGCAGTCTACCACAATGGTGAATGAAAAGCAGCCCATGAAACAGAACTCACATTGCTAGTAAGTGTATAGGATTTTGTAATAACGTACGTGGTGAATAAATAAGTAATGGGAAGAAAGGGTTGCAGTTTCCTATAGCCACAGCCTGTATATTTTCCAGCACAACTAGCACCAATGTGTTGTGATCATATTGTGGGAGGATTCTAAACTTAGAAATTTATTTTCTGTTGTTTGGCTCTGCTTTTTTCTGTTGGTAGTAGTTTTTTTTCTTTTTTAGATAGTGACATTTGGAATTTTGCAGAAGACTTATGTTGCAAATTAGTGGGGTATTCAGATTGAGTTCTGGGGTACATACCCAAATGGTCACAAGGAAGTTATCATTTAAAATGAGAATAATATATACTGCAGTATGGACATACAAGTAAAGCTTAAGAAAAGCTGTTTTCTGGGAGATTCTTAAGCAGCCTCAGTTAGGATATAACAGGATGAGAAAAAACTACTCAACTGGATATTTTATTTATTTACTATGTTTAATCGGTGGCTAGTCTTGCCACAGAAACTTCCAGAGTATTTTTATTAATTTAAAACTTTTTTCCAGGTCCTCTGAATGGCAGAAACTGAATTGGTTCTGTTAGTGATCTTTTGTTATGCAGGCTGAACATTTTTTTAGCACAATGGAGTGCTGTTGGCATACCTAGTTTGCATAGTTGTTCCAGGAAGACCTTTGAAGAAACATCAAAAAATGGAGGAAACCTGCTCCTTACTCCATCCAAATTTCCTATTGTGCACAGGAACAATTAATGCTTTAATCAATAGCAACAACCTTCAAGAGCTCCAGTTGCACGCCATTAGCTTTCTAACTATTCTGTCAGCAAGTTCTAAATTACTATTCAATGCTGCAAACTCCTTACGAATACTTAAAGAGCTCAACCATAGAATATCCTGCATGACTAACCTCTCTTCATTACATGAGTCTTGTCACTCAATTGTGCTGGTTTAGGGCAAGACCACAAAATTCACCTTCGAAGTCTAGATTTAGGAATCATACTGATTGGGAGACTTGTTTCTATTTTATGTAAATGGTACTTTGATAAAGCTCTTATGTGTTATGCAGGTTTTAGCTGACCAGCTGTCTAGTCATAGTAATTATTTTCTTTTGTACTGTGACTGCACTGCGTTGGAATCCTTTGGGGGCAGTCACAGCTAGAGAGTTGTCATGGCTACAGCTGGCACTCCACTGATTCACAAAGCAAAGCACACAGATGTTCGACTTCTGATTGGATTGTGATTTAATCTAAAATGATGAGTCTAAAGAAAATTACTGGCAATAAGATTCAATTCTGTTGTTGGCAAACGTGAGTTAAATTGTCTTGCTACATTTACTTGAATTGGAGCTTATTGTAAAAGATTTTTAGATCTCCAGCAAAAGCTATCTTCTTATACTACATGATCCATCTCCTGAGTCACCTGAGGATCTTTCTTCAACCTCTCCTCTTCCTTATCTGAATGTTGTTCCTTCGTGACAGCATTTGCAGATACAAGATCATTTTCCACAGTTAAGTTGTAAAAATTCAGGAAACCAACTGGAAAGGAATGGTGTTTTATTTTGTAAGCAAAAATTAAACCACAAGACTGTGGTACATGTACTTAGGACAATAGAAAAATGGACCTGCACAGGAACCCACTTTATAAAAGACTTAGGATAAAGTTCCTTCTGTTTAGATAATGCCTATTAACATGGGAACTCAAAAGTCCTACTAGGAGGTCAATCAGGGATTCCCCATGCAAGTTCTGGGAATTATCACATTACTGAACACTGATAATGACCAATTCTATCTCTCTATTATATCATTTGGATGGAATGACAATGTCTGTGTCTTCAGACTGTTTAGTAATGACATCAAGGGAGTTTTCTTCTCCTGCTTCACTACTATAAACTGAGTTGATGTTCATCAGAAACCATAGCTACAAAGAGTGAAGACTCAAGGAATCTCACTTTCAAATCACAGCTGTGTTAGAGCTTCTTCCTGTTGAATATTGAAAAAACTGAAAACATAATTTTTGGCCCCTAATATTAACTCCACTCCTTTGTCGCAATTCCACACAGGCATCCTTGGCAACTTGTCAAGCAGAACAAGAGTATGTGCGACTTAGTTACTCTGTTTGACCCAGGACAGACCTAAAACTTCCATGTTCAATCCATCACAAATAACTTTTATTTGTCCTCCTCAATTCTTATGACACTGTAACTGTGAGTCAGCTTTGCATTCCATGCTCTAAAGTTTTTTCTGGCACGTTATTTGGGTACAATCACAGAAATAGAAATCCCCACAGTACAGAAAGAGGCCATTCAGCCCATCGAGTCTACATCGACCACAATCCCACTCAGGCCCTACCCTCATATCCCTACATATTTACCCACTAATCTCTCTAACCTACACATCCCAAGACACTAAGGATAATTTTTAGCATGGCTAATCAACCTAACCTGCACATTTTTGAACTGTGGGAGGAAACCAGAGCACCTGGAGGAAACCCATGCAGACATGAGGAGAATGTGCAAGCTCCACACAGACAGTGACCCAAGCAGGCATTGAACCCTAGAGCTGTGAGGCAGCAATGCTAACCACTGTGCTACTGTGCCATGCACGGTATCAAGAAACAAGGTTTGCAACCTGCCAATTTAGAGCTCTACTTCATTCACAGTTACAGTGTCAGGCATTTTCCTCATTGTTGGTTTGCTCTTCACACTGCTAGCTATACCTGTGCTCAGCAGAGAATTACCTTTAGCATCGTGCTGATGGCACAATGGTAATCAGGCTGTTCTTCTTAACGACAATCTATCTGTTGCTGGAATTTAAACAAAAACTGGAATACCCAGAGAGATAGTTCCATGATGATACATATGGCATTGAAAGTATTTATGTGAAGATGGGCAAAAGGAAACCCATGAGAACAAACTTTAGAAGAGATGAATCGTTAGTAAGGTCAACTTAAGGCATCTGATATGAGAACCTGACAACAATATCAATAAAAAAATCTAATGATCTTCATGTGGGGTAGTCAAAGTCAACGAACGCATCTTCAAATAACATCTTTGATTTTGATTAGATTTATTATTGTCACATGTATTAGCATACAGTGAAAAGTATTTTTTCTTGCATGCTATACAGACAAAGCGTACCATACATGGAGAAGGAAACGAGAAAGTGCAGAATGTAGTGTTATAATTATAGCTAGGTGTAGAAAAAGATTGCCTTAATGCAAGATAGCTTCATTCAAAGGTTTGATGACAGCAGAGCAAAAGCTGTTCTTGAATCAGTTGGTAAGTGACCTTAGACTTTTGTACCTTTTTCCCGATGGAAGAAAGTGGAAGAAAGAATGTCCAGGATGGGTGGGATCTTTAATTATGCTGGCTGCTTTGCCGAGGTAGCAGGAAGTGTAGACAGAGTAAATAGATGGGAGACTGGTTTGCATGATAGATTGGGTACATTCATGACTTTTTGTAGTTTCTTGTAGTCTTGGGTAGAGTAGGAGCCATACCAAGCTGTGATACAACCAGAAAGAATGCTTTCTATGATGTACCTGAAAAAGTTGGTAAGAGTAGTAGCTCACATGTCAAATTTCCTTTGTCTTCCAAGAAAATAGAGACTTTGGTAGGCTTTCTTAACTACAGTGTCAGCATGGGGGGGGACCAGGACAAATCTTTGGTGATTGGGACACCTAAAAACTTGAAGCTCTTGACACTTTCTATTTGGTCCTATTGACGTGGACAGGGACATGCTCTCCTCTACTCTCCTTCGATTTGTTGACATTAAGGGAGAGATTATTGTTGCCAGACTAGTTCACCAGATTTTCTGCGTTATCCCTGTACTCTGTCTCATCATTGTTTGAGATCCGATCCACTATGGTGGTGTTGTTTGCAAACTTGAAAATTGAGTTGGAGGGGAATTTGGCTATACACTCATAGGTGTATGAGGAGTACAGTAGGGGGCTGAGAACATAGCCTTGTGGGGCACAGGTGTTGAGGATGATCGTGGAGGAGGTATTGTTGCCTCTCACAACATTTGACTTCCTTGCCTGTCAAAAATCTAACTGTGCCTTGAATAAATTCAATGAGCCACAGCTTTCCAGGGATGAAAAATCCATGTACTAATGACCCTTTGAGAGAAAACATTTCTCCTCATTTCTATCTTAAATGATAAACCTCTTAATTTTAAACTGTGTCCAGTGGTTTATAGTCTTCCCCATAAGTGGAAACATCCGCCTGGTATCTATCCCAGTATCAATCCTATCAAATCCCCTCAGGTTTTTGTATGTTTTAAGAACACCTTGCATTCTTTTAAATTCCAATGGGCATAGGCCCAACCTGTTCAAGCTTTCTTCCTAAGATAAGCCCTTCATCCCAGGAATGAGTCAAGTAAACCTTCCCTAAACTGTTTTAAATGCAATTATTTTTCTAATATGGACATCAATACTGTATATAGCATTCCAGACGTGGTATCACCTGTGTAGCTGCAGTAAAACTTCTCTATTTTTATATTATATTCCCCTTGCAATAGAGTCTTGTGGAATCTGAATGAAACTAGAAGGTTGTTAGGAAATTGTTTAATGCAGTTAAATAATTCACAAAATGATTGTCTCCCTTTCTAGCAATTTTCTGCTCTTTACTAATTGTCTAAGAACGCCCCTCAGGATGGAATTGGCTTTCCTTTGATACTGTTCTACCAGCCTTTTTATTTCTCTCAATTCTGCCTTGCACCACATCAATTTTCTGGATTATTAGTTATCACCTATTGGTGATCAATTATCACCAATACCAATCTGTAAATATGAATGTGGTCTGGATAGAGACTTGCAATGCTGCTTTTTGCCCTAAGTTTTATTAGTATTTATTATTTATTAGTATCACAAGTAGGTTTACATTAACATTGCAGTGAAGTTATTGTGGAAATCCCTTAGTTGCCACACTCTGGCACCTGTTCAAGTATACTGAGGGAGAATTTAGAATGGCCAATGCACTTAACCAGCATATCTTTCAGACTGTGGGAGAAAACCAGAGCACCCGGAGGAAACTCACGCAGACATAGGGAGAATGTGCAAACCCTGCGCAGATAGTGACCCAAGTCTAGAATAGATCCAGGTCCCTGGCACTGTGAGGCAGCAGTCCTAACCACTGTGCCACCATATAATCCCAACTTCACTGCTTCTCAACCTCAACTCAAAGTTATTCTGATCCATCTCCATCATTCTCTTTTGTTTTTCTTAATTCATTTAGTTATTTTCTATGTTTGCCACAGAATTATCATGACTTTCTAATCATGTCGTTTAATTTTCTTTACCTTCAAAGATGTGCTGGTTAAGTGGATTGGCCGTGCAAAATTGTCCCTTAGTGTCAGAGAGATTAGCAGAATATGTGGGATACAGGCTAGGTGGGATTGCTGTAGATGCAAGCTTCTTGTTGGTGAAGCCTCAATGGGCTGAATGGCCTCCTTTCTGCACTGCAATATAATTGCATTTGAAACAGTTCAGGGAAGGTTTACTTGACTCATTCTAGGGATTCTATGTTTCAGTACCTTTCTGACAATTGACCCCAATGTCTACCACAGACGCTAATGATTTGCATGCTCTTAACTTTTGTCCACAATTTCTGAAAAATACCGACTAAATATCCTGCTGATACATTTACCTCCTATACTCAACTGGTGACCAGGAGACTGTCCAATGACTTATATCACATAGTCATAAACCATACTCCCATTTTATAACCTGAAGGGCGATCCACTAATTTATTTCACTTAGTTGGAACCAGCCTAGCAGTATGACTTGCATTTTTATCAACACTTTAAAACAGAGTTAGTTAAACTGCATTTAAAACTAATCTTAAATGCTGTTATACAATACTTTGTGTTTCAGGCTTGAAGGTGTGATCCAAATACAAATTTATTCCTCAGACATCAAAAGTATAATAGTTATTATGATTATACAAGAGATTCATATAACCTGGTTTCTTGTAGACTCAAACTTGTCCTAAAGGTATGTTGTTCCTCTGGCTTTCCAGTGAGTTTTGACTTTAGAGGAACTGTCCCCTGATACCTTTCCTCTGTGAGTTATCTCGTATGATACCCAAAATGTATATTGAAATGAATTCCTCCCCAAACCTCCAGACTTGACACAATGGCCATCTTGATGGTTTTAACTGTTGACCAGTTAATATTCAAGAGGGAATTACATGATCAGATCTCAAAATTGTTAACTGATACTGCTTGGCATCTCATTGTTCACCTGACATGGGATGTAGCCATCATGTCTGCTAGATGCTATTTCTGCTGTGTTAACACAAAATCAAATTCTGATAATCACATCAAGATGTGATTAACTTTGGACTTGGGCAAAAAGATTAAACAAATGCATCCAGTATCTCTGCAATAATCTCTTTTAAAACCCTACAATGCAGGTCATCAGATTCATTAGCTTTTCCCAGTACAATATATTCACCTACACTGATTACTTTAAGTTCTTCATTCTTGTTAGGTTGGTTCGATATTATTTCCATAATCATTTTGTCTTTTCCCCTGAAGTCAGATATATTTGTTTAATATTGCCATCATTTCCTTATTTCCCCATTATAATTTCACCTCTAAAGGACCCCTGACTATTTTTACTGTTCTTTTCCTAGTACATACCTATATAATCATTTATAATTACAAATTCTCGGTACTGCTTTCATCAGCACCATCCACCAGCGCAAAAAATATTCAGCTTGGACAAGCTCTTGCGTCATCCTCTGGGGGGCACCACACAACGCAGTACATCAGATGGAGGCTGGAACTTCCAAATGAGTGGGCAGTTGGAGGTCTGCTGGCTCCCAGAAAACAACTGCCACCAAGTCAGGTGTCGAGCCTCTAGAAAATGTTATCCCATCACTGTAGATAATGCAAAAGCAGAGCCAGGTGTTACAGGAGGGCTGGCAGCAATTTCATGTCATTAACACATGTCAATCACATTTTGATGCAATTATCAGAATTTGATTTTGTGTTAACACAGCAGAAATAGCACCTAGCAAACATGGCTACATCCCATGTCAATTGAACAATGAGAGCACCAAGCAATATCACTTAACAATTTGAGATCTTATTACGTCATTCCCTCTTGAATAGTTAAACTATCAAGATATGACCCTTGTGAAAAGTCTGCAGGTTTGGTGAGCAACTTATCTCAATATACATTTTGGGTATCAGGTGATATAACTCACAAAATAAAAGTATGCAATATATCAGGGAACAGCTCCTCTAAAGTCAGAACACACTGGAAAGCCAGAGGAACAACATCTCTCAAGGACAAGTTTGAGTCTACATGAAACCAGGTTGTATGAATCTCTTGTATAATCATAATTATTATTAAACAACTCACTGGAGGAGGAGGATCCTCAATGATGGAGCAGCCCAGCATATCACTGCAAAAGATAAGGCTGAAGCATTCATAACAACCTCCAGCCAGAAGTGCCTAGTGGATGATCCATCTCGGTCTCCTCCAATGGTCCCCAGTACCTCAGGTGTCAGACTCCAGCCAATTCGATTCACTCCCTGTGATATCAAGAAACGGTTAAAGACCCTGGATACTGCAAAGACAATGGGCCCTAATAACATTCCAGCAATTGTACTGAAGACTTGAGCTCGAGAACTTGCTGCTCCCCTAGCCAAGCTCTTTCAGTGCAGTTACAACGTTGGCATCAATCCAACAATGTGAAAAATTGCCCATTGTGTGCTATACATAAAAGGCAGGATAAATCCAACCCCGCCAATTATCCCCAATCAGTCTATTCTCAATTGTCTGTAAAGTGATGGAAGGGTCATCAACAGTGCTACCAAGCAGCATCTGCTCAGCAATAATCTGCTCAGTGATGCACAATTTGGGTTTTGCCAGGGTCACTCAGCTCCTAACTTTACAGTCTTGGTTCAAACATGGACAAAAGAACTGGATTCCAGAGGTGAGATGAGAGTGACAATCTTTGACATCAAGGCTGCATTCGGCCGAGTGAGACATCAAAGAGCCCTAGCAAAACTGAAATCAATGGGTATCAGGGGCAAACAACCATTGGTTGGAGTCATATTTGGTACTTAGGAAGATGGTTGTGGTTGTGGAGGGTCAGTCATCTCAGTTCCAGCACATCTCTGCAGAGGACCCTTAGGGTAGTATCCTAGGCCCAACAATCTTCAGCTCCTTCATCAATGATCTTCCCTCTATTATAAGGTCAGAAATGGGGATGTTTGTCAATGATTGCATAATGTCAACACCATTTGCAACTCCTCAGATACTAAAGCAGTGCATGTTAAATGCAACAAGATCTGGACTATATCCAGGCTTGGGCTGACATGTGGCAAGTAAGGTTTGAGCCAGACAAATGCAAGGCAATGGTCATCACCAATAAGAGACACTTTAACCACCATCCCTTGACATTCAATGGTGTTATCATCACTGAATCCCCCACTGTCAACATCCTTGGGGTTACCATTTACCTGAAACCCAACAGGACTCACCACATAAACTCAGTGGCTATAAGAGCAGGTCAGAGGCTAGGAATACTGCAGTAAGTAGCTTATCTTCTAACTCCCCAAAGTCTATTCATTATCTACAAGGCGCAAGTCAGGAGTGTGATGGAAAACTCCCCACTTGCCTGGATGGGTGCAGCTCCAACAACACTCAAGAAGCTTGACATTATCCAGGACAAAGAAGCCTGCTTAATTGGCATCACATCTACAAACATTCAATCTTTTCACCACCGACACTCAATAGCAGCAGTGTGTTCTATCTACAAAATGCACTGCAGCAACTCACCACAGATCCTTAAATAACACCTTCCAAACTCACGACCACTTCCATCTTGAAGAACAAGGGCAGCAGATAAATGGGAACACCACCTGCAAACCACTCATCATCCTGACTTGGAAATATATCGCCATTCCTTCACAGTCAAAATCCTGGAATTCCTTCCCTAACGGCATTGTGGGTCAACCACAGAACATAGACTGCAGCGATTCAAGAAGGCAGCTCACCACCACCTTCTCAAAGGCAACTAGGAATGGACAATAAACGCTGGCCAGCCAGTGATGCCCATATCCCATGAATGAATTAAAAAAAATTCTTGCAAATACAAAGCTAGCTGGAGGAATTTGGAAGCTTTTTGTCATGGGAAATGGTGTTAGCATTGTGCAGTTTCCAGGCCAACACTGAAAAAATGGCGTCCATTGTAGGAAGTCTTGAGAAAGACATCCAAGCCAAGTTTGGCTCACTCTGTGACACCCACGGCTGACGCATGGAACAGCTGGGTCCTGTCACACATGGATATGTCACAGGTGCTGGTGAATGCTGCTGAGGTCTTCTAAAATTTTGCCTAGTCACAGAACAATTGCTGAGGGCAGGAATTGTGGGAGTAGTCATGGTTGTGGGGACTCTGTACATTGGACCTCTGATGATCCTACAGGCCCTCCAGCCTCACCCAGGAGGCCTTGAGTCCATCAATCTGAAACATCCTGGTATCTTCACATCATCAGTCTATTTGGTCGAACCTCGCTCCCTCTTCCTCCACCTTTATATTGTGGCTCATAAGAAAATGCTCAATTGCAAGTTCAAGGATTAGCCAGAGGGTCAATGCTCTATCATCAGAAAGAATTCTTAGAATCTAAGAAGTGCCACAGTTTTCTTTACAGTGAGTGATCATCACTCTCTTGCTTTGTAAAGATACCGCCAACCCAGCCCATTGCCCTGATGTGATGTCAAGATGACCCTTGAAGGGGTAGTTGGGGAAACAAGAACAGGAAGCACTGGTCATGGAATGTGGAAAAGAATGAAGGGATGGGGTAGCCACGTTCAAAGGGAGGGTGAGACCAGGTGCCTGGGAAGGGGGTGAGATGTTGGGAGGGGGAGGCAGCAAGAGTTATTGGAAGAGAGGAACAAAGGTTAAGGGAAGGGGGGGGAAGCAAGGATTATGGAAAGGGGCAAACAAGGATTATGAAAAAGTGGAACAAGGGTTCTGTGAAGGGAGAAACGAAAGAATATATCAAGGCAGAGTTTGAGGATAAGCAGAAGGTGCAATTTGAAGTGGGGGAGGATGGGGTTTGAGCTACTAGGCACCAAATATGGTCCTCCAACTCTGTTGGACTCTAGCTACCACCTGGTTTCTGAGTCCTCCTTAGGATCCTCCTCCATCCCATCCTGGTCCTCCTACTCTTCCAATGAGGCCATTCTTTCTCCTCCTCCTCTATTATGTCCCCGCTAATAGGACACAGCAAGTGACCACCATCCCCTGGGAAGTGTATTGTAGAGCCTGCCAGATCGACCTGACAACGAGCGGAACCACATCTTCAGAAAGCCTATACACCACTCAATCACATTCCTGGTGGCAGAGTAAACCTTATTGTAGCTGGTATCCACTTCAGTCTTGGGCCTCTACACATGTTAAGAACAAAGAACGAAACAGCACGGGAAACAGGCCCTTTGGCCAAATGAGCCCGCGCCGCCATCTCGATGTTCCCACTTCAACCCGTGATCCTATCTATGTTTATAGATCTATGGATTGAAACTAAATTTGAGACAACTTAGGGAGAATTTGTTCTGCCAATCAGCCTAAGAGCATATCTTTGGGATGTGTGAGGAAACTGGAGCACCCGGAGAAAACCCATGCAAACACGGGGAGAATGTGCAAACTCCCACAGACACAGGCCCAAATCCATGTATCTGCACAGCACAGCGATAGTCACTTAGCTGTCGTGTTGCCCATCAAATGGTCCAGGTCAAGCGTACACTAACGACGTGAAGTCTCTCTCTCTCTTTCCTTTTCACCTCCTCACAGATTGAAAATAAGTATCAGTCTCCAGCCAGGACAGCTTGCATTATTACAAAAAACAAAGAACAAAACATCACGGGAAACAGGCCCTTCAGCCCAATGAGCCCGTGCCGCCACCCCGATGTTCCCACCTCTACCCGTGATCCCTGTCTATGTTTATAGATCTATGGATTAAAAACTAAATTTGAGACAATTCAGGGAGAATTTGTTTTGCCAATTAGCCTAACAGTATATCTTTGGGATGTGGAAGGAAACTGGGGCACCCAGGGAAAACCCACACAAGCACGGGGAAAATGCGCAAATTCCCACAGACACAGGGTTGAATAGAACACTGATGATGATGATGATAGTGTTGAGATTAGCACTTGATTTGGATTAAAGTGACGGACAGTTGCGCAGCGTCAGCCTCACTCTCTCTTCCCAATTCCCATCTACATCCAGTGGTAAGATACTGGTGTCAAGACAGCTGGAAATGGGACTAGACGCAGTAGATGATCAGGACGTCTTCTGTGTCTTGTCCGCTCTTCGCGTTCCATGACGTTTGCAGAGACTGCCTTCTTGACTGTTGGGTCTTCCATCGGTCTCGTCCGCTCAATCCGCCGAAATCTGTCTTCCCATGCAGGGATAGACATCTCCCTATCTCACCGAGGGTTGAAACCCATTGACTACCCTCACCTGGTTTAGCCGATTTGTCGAAGCCGTTGCCCAGGATGTGGCTGTTGTTGCATGCAAACAGCTACGGGGAACTACAGGTGAGAGCTGAGTACCATGTGGGAACAAAGGGTAGACAAACCACCGTGAAAGGATGCAACACGTTCCCCCACCAGAAGTGTTACCCCTCCCTGACACCCTATATATGTCCTTCCATGGGATAAAGTAGAGAGCAGAGTGAGCATCTGTGGGCAAAATGAGAGTGCATAAGCTGTTATGGAGCATTGACTGATCAGCAATGAAGTTTTTGACGTGACATTGGCTGTCTGCCAACACAGATTTCAGCTGCTACTGGTGCATCTGATCCTTGTCTCCAGTGATTTCAGCTATCTCTCTTGTTGTGTGTTTGTGAAAAAGATGTGCCAGCAGTTTGGGTTCAGTGAAATCCGAAAGGGAGAGAGCTGTGGTAAAACTAACATAGCCTGTGAGGGAAAGGAATTCAGAGAGGAGTGCGAACAGTTGTGCCTTGTGAAATGAATCAAGGGCAAGGCTGCTCTCTAAATGGATTGTTTTGGGAAACAAGCGCCACTGAGTGTGTTGCTAGTGCTTAATGGCACCATGAAGAAGTCCAGCCAAGGCACTCTGTCCCAGTGTACTCTTTCTGAGGTCATCCCATTCCTACCAACACAAATGCCCTCTACCCCAGATGATTAGCACAAATCCCCTGTATACCCCAGAGTAAGGTTCACAGGGGCATTTATATCCTTGTTCTCCCTATGAATCCATGCCACAAGGTCCCCAAATCATGCCCACGTGGCCACTGTTTGGGGAGGCAGGTGCAGTAGGGTGAAGAATTGGGCTTCCAGCCTGATTATCATATTTATATTAGGATTTTTGAATATTTATTGGTTTACAACGCATCTTAGGTAATAAGGTGGGAGAACTAATCATGGGTAATAAAGATATGGCAGATGTAAACATTTTTTCTGCCTTCACGGTATAAGACACAAGTAATATAAGAAACCAAGAGCCAGATTATCCCATCTGACGTAGGAATTGGGAGACAGGACTGATTCTATATTTCATTATATCTGTCTTCAGTTTGCTGTGAAGCACAATTTTCATGGGATTTGCATCTTAATACACTTACAGATGGGTTTGCTGCCGATCATGTAGCAGTCCACAGGAATTGTCCAGATTGGTATCCAAAATGTCCGATGCCTCATAATCCCTTGCATAAGATTGATAATTTAGTGCTCATTAATGCTTAATTAGGAAGTTTATGATATGCGTATTTGAAATGACAACGAGTCCATTAGCAATTGATTTGAATTAGTCTAAACTCATTTAACGTAATGCTCCCACAGACAGCAGGCAGAGGAGACATTCTGAGTCTGTGCCCCCTTGTTATAAATTCCCCAACCAACAAAACTATGTTAACTTAATTACCTGAGACATAAGTACTATCCATGAGGTTGAACTGGCCATGCTCACTCCACCAGATACGAATCTTAATCTTGGATCTTCACTGAATTCTGTTGATCTTGAGTCTTCACTGGGTCTTCAACTCAGGATCTTCTATGTTATGAAAGCTGGTCTCGAATCTTTGCTGGATCCTTGCTACATCTCTGTTGCCAATACCGATTCTTTACTGACAGTGTCACTAGGATTCCCTTCTTATCCTCTTTTTGGCACCTTTCCAGAAAATTCCTTGGTAGCCAGCCAATGGGATTATGTAATCCAATTATAAAAGGTGCCTAGAGTATCTTTGGATGTGTATTTCTAAGTGCATGAAATGTATTTTGCCTCTGCATAAATTGAATGTGGCGCCGGTGTGTCTGGCAAACACCCATAATGTTGTCCTTATTTGGTTAGGGTCAGGAGCCTCAGATCATAGTTCACAGCCCATTTCAGGGTTTTAGCAGCTTGCCTTGACCTGTTGTTAGGGCGCCATACCAAAACCCAAGGTATATTGTGAAGCTAGACTGGACAGCAATTTTTCTATTTTGGCATAAATGTGAGGGAAGGATGCTTTGCATCACAAGTAATTCCATTGACAAATTAGTATAACTTTAAATATAGGTAGCAAATAGACATATTTGCACTGACTTGGATAACAATCATGGAGCTTTCAGACAAACTTTCAAGGAGGGAGAGCCTTTTCTTTTTAATAGTTCCAGTCACTAACTATTCTTTTTAAAAAATGAAAATGAAACTTTTACTTCTGTAAGCCTAGTTCCATCTATTAATGTAATATCTCATGACTCGGTCAAGCTAGTTAGAACTCCCAGGAGAACTGAAGTAAACAAAAGTGCATTAACTCTATGAAGTAACATATTCCTAGTTATCCTACTTTCTCAGCATCTGTTGCATTCCCATCAGACAATCCAACTGCTTGAGAAAAACTGTGAATCTTGAAGGAATCCCCTCAAATATAAGATGTGTGAATCGCACAATATCATCACACTGTGTAGGTTCCACTTGGCTTATCCTAATTCTCATTAAGTCTGGCTACTGGCCTCCTGGCCACATCATCTTGTTACACTCCTATATCTGTAATATTATTTTTCTTCTGGTCATTTATATCCTCCTTTTGTTTAATTTGTAACATGTTCTATTTTCCTGTTTTGTTTATTTTTAATCTTGTTTCTTTTCTGCTAGATCCTTCTCAACTTCTTAGTAGTTTGAAGCTTTTGACACCTGGTTACTTATCTTTTTCTTTAGGACACTGGACAGATTCTGGTTCAGGTGGAGCGTATCCCGTTGTATAGCTCTGTCCTGGCTCAATAATGATACAAGTGTCACTTGAAAAGGACTTACTCATTCCTGGTCTTAGAGCCATGTGTTAACTCTCCTGAACTTGGCTATCGGTCCCTGGGATAATAGCAGTGTAAAGGGCGCTAAGAGGCAAAAGTTCCTAGATTGTGTTTAGGAAAACTTCCTGGAGTAGTGCTTCCAGTCCATTAAGAAAGGATGAATCACCGTTAAACCTGGTTCTTGGAAATGAAGTGAGTCAAATAAACAAGTGTCAGTGGGATAACATTTATAAGACATGATTATTTATATTACAAGGTTAGAAAAGGAAAATAGGCAATCCAGGGTAAAAATAATTAACTGGAGGAAAGCCATCTTCAATGGGGCTACAACAGAGCTGGACTTGTCAGACTGGAATGAACGTTTGTTGAGAAAAATTAACTGAACAACGGCCTACCTTCAAAATAGAAATAGTCCAGACTCAGTCAAGGCACATTCTCTTAAAAGAGAATGATAAGGCAAACAAATCCACAGTTCCCTGCATGAAAAAAAGAGATAAAAAATAAAATAAGGAAGATAAATATGTTGATGACAAGTGTCTGGTAGAAATTTGAGCTCTGGATTTCGTGTAGCATCTGGAGTCTCTGTGGCCACTTGTGATGCCACAAACTTGGCTCTAACTGCACTCTTGAGGAACCAATGCCCTCATCAGCTTCCAAACAAAATAATGATTTCTGAGCAAGTCCTTAGGCGACTCCTGCATTATCTGCCTAATTTACTTGGGCTGCTTGGTGGTCACCCATTCCCTCTCTGACCCCAGGCCCTGAATCTGCTGTGTGACCACCTTTCTAAATGCACCATCCACATAGTTCTCAGCTTGCAAATGTGTCACAGTGATTCCAGGTTCGTCAGGAGCTCTGAAATCCAGACTCAAATTTTTGTATCAGGCAAGACTTCTTACAGACATGATCATTCAGGACATCAGTAGTGTTCATGATTTTGCACGCATTACAGGAAACACATTACACTTATTTCGCTGCAGATGATCAGTCAGCTGTTTTGAAAATTACATCTCAAATATCTTTAACAAACAGTTTAAAGTTTATTTATTATGTCACAAGCAGACTTACATTAACAGCATAATGAAGTTCCTGTGAAAATTCCCTAGTCACCACACTTCAGCACCTGTTCGGGCATACTGAGGGAAAATTTAACATGGTCAATGCACCTAACCAGCATGTCTTTTGGACTGTGGGAGGAAACTGGAGCACCTGGAGGAAACCCACACAGACATGGGGAGAACATGCAGACTCTGCAGTGACTCAAGCCAGGAATCAAACTCGGGTCCCTGGCGCTTTGAGGCAGCAGTGCTAACTGCTGTGCCACCATCCCTGCCTATAGAGAAGTTTAAAAAAATGTTTCAGGTCTACCTGATTCTTTTCACTTCAGATTGCATGCAACAACATCTGAATTAGTGTTTTATAGCAGATGATTCTAGGATAATCTTGGAAAAGGATGCAAATCGACATTGGGTGCTATTTAGGGGATTTTCACAGTAACTTAATTGCAGTGTTAATCTAAGCCTACTTGTGACACTAATAATAAATAAAGATAGGGGGAGCATGGTGGCAGTAGCGAAGCACAATGGTTAGCACTGCTGCCTCACAGCACCAGGGACCTGTGTTCGATTCCCAGCATGTGTCACTATCTGTGGAGTTTGCACATTCTCCCTGTGTCTGCATGCGTTTTCTTGGGTACTCCAGTTTCCTCCCACAGTCCAAAGATGTGCAAATCAGGTGGATTGGCTATGTTAAATTGCCCCTTAGTGTCAGAGGGACTAGCTAGGGTAAGTGCATGGGTTATGGGGATAAGGCATTGGTGGGATTGTGGTTGGTACAATCTTAATGAACTGAATGATGTCCTCCTCTGTTTGGATTTATGAAATAATAAATAAATAATTCTTTCTGTGATGCCATCCTTTGTCGAGCAATACTGCTAACACTCAAAGAACAAAACAGCACGGGAAACAGGCCCTTTGGCTCAATGAGCCCGCGCCGCCACCTCGATGTTCCCACTTCTACCCGTGATCCCTGTCTATGTTTATAGATCTATGGATTGAAACCAAATTTGAGACAAGTTAGGGAGAATTTGTTCTGCCAATCAGCCTAAGAGCACATCTTAGGGATGTGGGAGGAAACCGGAACACACAGAGAAAACCCACGCAGGCACGGGGAGAATGCACAAACTCCCACAGACCCAGGCCCAAATCCATGTATCTGCACAGCACAGCGATTTTTAAACTTTTTAAACTTTCCCATTCGAACTCGAGATGTTTCAGACTTCTGCCGATGCTTCCACGGACCGGGAAAATGTGGTGCCCTCAGATGCGAAAGCCGCCAGCTGGGAGGAGCAGGAGCCGCCAACCTGGGAGAGGAGTGCGGCCAGAGGGGCCACCCCGATGGGTGGCAGGAAGGTGCTCGGAGTGTTGCAGAATAACCAGCTTTTCCAGCCCCACTGCAACCTCACTGAGCTGTTGTGTTGCCCATCAAATGGTCCAGGTCAAGCGTACACTAACGACGTGAAGCACTAGGATACTCTCGAAAAAAAAAATCCAAGAGCAGCCCTCTCACGACCCATCATGTGTACGCCCTTGTTAGACAACAAGGTGGACCAAAGTATCTGTAGGATAAAAACAAGTACATCAATATCATCGACTATTGATACACTTCCCAGGGACTTCCAAAGCTCATGATCCCCATTTTAAATCAGTCTTCTATACCCCTCCATTCCCATTCTGTTCATGTGCCCATCTAAGTATCTCTTAAATAACTCCAGAGTGCCTGTCTCCACCACTTGGCAGCGCATTCCATACCCACCACGCTCCGTGTGAAAAAACTCCCTCTAGCATCCAAATTATGCCTTACCCCTCTCACCCTAAGCCTGTGACTCCTCGTGCTATTTGAGTCCATCCTAGGAAAAAGCTTAACCCTGTTTACTCTACCTATACCCCTCATAATCTTGTACACCTCGATTGATAATGGACCCACAAGTAGAAAAATGAATGAGGTTATGCACCACAGCTTCCTTCTGATACTGTACCACAACGTGAGGCAACATTTTGAAGACAGGAGTTAATGGAAAGGGACTGTACATTGTACAGTGCAGAATATGAAAATCAGCTGCATAGAGCTTCAATTTTACTGGCAGTGTTAGTCCTAATATTGACACATTCCGCTCTTCATTCACGAAGACAAGGACACGACGTTTTGGAACAGCTCTTTACCTCCCCTTCCCTTGCTGGCGCCACCCAGTCGGCTCCCGTTTTGATTGACAAGCTGCCATCGCGCGAAGAAGCCGAAAAAAAATTCAAATCCGATACGCCCGGCGTAGCCGCGCGCGCCCAGCACCCATTGGCTGATTTCAATTGACGCGGGACACTTGAACTGAATGGATTTTAACGGTCTGCCGTCAGATTACATGAGCAGCAGAGTTAGAGCAGCTGGCTCAAGCGTTCCGTAGGCTTACAGAGCAAACTGCCCGAGTGCAGCGCGGGCCAGAGTTAGAGCAGCCGGCCCGAGCGCTGCGCAAGCTCACAGAGCAAACTGTCCGAGTGCAGCGCGGGGCAGGGTCACAGAGCAAACTGTCCGAGTGCAGGGCAGGGTCGCAGAGTAAAGTGTCCGAGTGCCGTGCGGAGCAGGGAAGGAAGAACCACTGCTCGCGCAACCACTCGCCTCGCTCGAGAACTCAAGCAGCCTGGCGTTAGGCAGCCGGGGGACGGATTATAGGGCGGGACCTGGCCGGAGGAACGCTCGAGCCGGGGCCTCTCCCTCCTCAAGCAACGAAGGCCTGGGTCAGCCGGAGGGGAAGGGTACACTGATCCGAGTCGCTGTCCTGTTCAACTCCATCCCTAGCCGAACCTGACGGCTGTATTTTATTGGTTTTTATTTTATAATCTATATTTTTGATTTTTTTTTTATTATTATTCGGCCACTTTTTAAACTTTCCCATTCGAACTCGAGATGTTTCAGACTTCTGCCGATGCTTTCACGGACCGGGAAAACGTGGTGCCCTCGGACGCGAAAGCCGCCAGCTGGGAGGAGCAGGAGCCGCCAACCTGGGAGAGGAGTGCGGCCAGAGGGGCCACCCCGATGGGTGGCAGGAAGGTGCTCGGAGTGTTGCAGAATAACCAGCTTTTCCAGCCCCATCGCAAGCCGGTAAGTAAAAGAGACAGGTGCTGCTCTCACTGGGTGGTCTGTGCAACCGCAAGCTGCGGGTCTCTAACAGGCAGCGGGCAAGGCTGGATGGCCAGTTCCGACACATCTAAGAACCTGGGCGGTATTTTTGAATAGCGTGAAGTTTAAATTGTCCCCAACACCATTCCGTTTCCGTTTTGCAACGGCCCTACGGTTATTTTGACTCTGCTAGCATTGAAAATTCAAGCTTCTAGATTGGTGACTTGTCAAGTTGTTCTTAAAAAAAAAGGCTTTAAACGTGTAATCATTCCCTTTGTGATGCAGAAAATGTAGCGCTTTCGATGTCAGTAAACCTTTTTTTAAAGTTGTGCTCTTCAGTTTTCTATCACATCATCAGTCAAAACGGCTGTGGTGCTCTTCATAGTTTCACTTATTTGGAATGCCCGAGAGCTGTAAAATTCAAATCGTTCACGCTTCCTACCACTTCCGAAACTACAGATGTTGGGAAATCGTTATGAATGTTGGCATGGTTTTCTGGGATTACGTGGCCGCGATGAGAGTGAATTTGTGAACTGCGTTGGAACGGTTTGTCAGTGGTGCCACTGGAAAGGGCACGCTGGCAATGAAATAGACAATTATAGGAAAACAGTATTCTTTTACATAGCTTGGGTAGTATTTTAAATGGTTATGTGCCTTTCAACTGACATTACTAAAACTTGATGACCTTTTGTACATGAGTAGGGGGCACCTCGTGAATTTGAATTTATGGTGGCTGCTGGAAATGCAGGAATAATTGACTGATCTTAGCTGCCAATTGATGAGGAATTCTATAGCCTATTGTGAAGCTATACAAGCTTTTGTCTTCTATGACTGGGATCGTTGGCAGCCAAGCATTAAAATTTATCCACCAATGCAGCAGCTGTGGTAAATATAGGATTTGCTAGCCTCCAGGTCTGCACATATCAAGCAAAAAAATGATCACAGTGCTGATTTGGTGCCTGTACCATGGCTTTCCCTCTTCACTTAGTCTGGTTATATCTATTGAATGTTTCTGCAATCTTAATTCAGTAAGTGATCACTAATTCTGCATTTCACTTCAGGATAACTTGTCCAAGCACTTCCATGGGCAGTATCAGCCCTCACCTAAATGAACCTAGGTAGAAATGTTGGGAGTATTTTTGTTGTTGTAGGTATCAAGTGGAGCCTGATCTTCATTTTGGTTTTCAGTTCAGCGCTGAGTGGAAAACAGTTCTGAATTTTTTTTCTCCCTCTTAAAACATTAATTCTTAAATGGGTTATGTTTTTAAACATGGAAGTTAGATTGTATTATCACCTCGGACAATGTCTGTCCTTTAAAATGACTAATTTGGCTCAAAAATCTTTTGCTTTTTAATCCTATCATGAGTAAAAGTATTTTTCAAACAAGAATCTATTTACGATCCTTTCATACGTTTGTGCTGTACCTACAGGTTTCAACATCAGGATTTATCAGCAGTAATGAAAACTCTGGCCCGCTACCAACAGGGAAAGCACCAACAAAACCATCATTCACTATCCACGTAGATGAGCCTGATGGTGCTCCACGGCATAGTACAAGCACTAATGCAGGAAATGCTGCAAGCCTGACACTAAATTCAGCTATTTTGTCACTTGGAAATTGCAAGCCTGTGGCTGCTAATGAATGTATTGCAGATGTCAGCTTTGGTAAGTTTTTTTTGTATGATGTAGATGTCTGAATTTTAAATATTGACTTTCTTTGCACTTTGTATTTTTAATCTGACATCATCATCGATCTCTGTTATATCACTGTTATCTTCTACGTTTTCACGTGTGACCTTGACACCAGGACAGCATTTGACCAGTTGTGGCATGAAGGAACCACAATAAAATTGAAATCCATGGGTATTATGGTGGATAACTCCTTGTTGGAGTTATATTTGTCCTATATAGCAAATCAGAAGATGGTTTTAGAGGCCAGTCATCTCCATTCAAGATGTACCTACAGGACTTCCTCATTAGTGCACAGAGTAGGCCCAACCTTTTTATTGCTTCATCAATGACATTTTTCTCCTTCAAGGTCAGAAGTGGGCATATTTATTGTTGATTGCATAGCATTCAGTACTATTCACAACTCAGTTATTGCATATGAACCTAGATAGCATTCAAGCTAAGGCTGATAAGTGGTAATAAACATTCATGCCACAAATGTCAGGTAATGGCTGTCTGCAAAAAAAAAAAGTGAATCGATTAATCATTTTGCTATTATACTTATTGGCATTGCCACTGCTGAATCCTCCATTTATCAACATTTCTGGGAGGGTTTCTGTTGACCAGTAACTGAACTAACCAACCATGTAAACACGGACAAGAATAAATCAGAGGCTGTCAACTCTGGCAAGTAACCCCTGACCCCCCTCCCCCAAAGCCTGTAGGCTGTAGGCACAAAGGATTATGATGGAATGATCTCAACTTTTGTGGATGTGTAGCAACATGACACTAAGCTTGGCATCACCCAAGACAAGGCAACCTGCTTGATTGGTAGCATCACCTTAAACATTCACTCCTTTTTGTCACTATTGCACACTTACTGCAGTGTGTACCACCAATGATATGTGCTGCAATATCTCACCAAATTGCCTTTGACAGCATCTTCCTAATTGACTCTCTACCATGTAGAAGAACAAGGGCAGCAGAGACTTGAACATCCAAGTTCCCCTCTATGCCACGAACCATCCTGAGTTGGAACTATAATGCCTGCAGTTTCATTGTTGCTAGGTCGAAATCCTGGATGTCCCTTTAATAGTGTGGGTATATCTATAGTGGTTCTGGAATGCATTCATCACCTGAAGGACAACAAATGTTGCTCTTTGCGGTGATTCTTGCATTGTATGAAAGAAGTTAAATCTTCACATTGGATTCTCCAATATCTTAAGGTAACTTTATCTCTGGGCTCTTCAAGGCATGAAGCACCTGTTTTGAAATCTTGATTTTTCTTGAAGGGGGAGCAAAAAACACCATTCTTTCAATCTCTGCTGCCCTCTTGCTGAGGTAGTGACTCATGCGAGGGTACATGGTACTTGCTTTCTTTGTGAAAGCCAGAAAATGAGTGTTGGTATGTTTTTTCCACTGATGGTACCACTTCCAAGCTGGCTGTTTGATTTCCTTGATGTGCTTTTTGTCTTTGGGTAGGAATTAGAGAATAAGGAACTTAATTGTAGGTCTCTACCTCAGTTGTTGGTCTCAAGGCCAATTGAGCAGCCCAAATTGATGCAGTATCTTGTGTGTATGCTTAATGTAGTGTTGGCTTTGTAATTGCAGGACCTCCAAGATAGAAAATTTCCTTGCATTACTACATCTGGAAATAAACTTGTTCATTTCACCCTCTAATTTATCATTATAGTTTACCATTCTTTTGCTGTTCTATTTTGCCCATAACTGTGTACATTCATTAACCACAGTGATTTGGTATCTTCTTGGTTTGTTTTATCTCCATTCAGTACCCCATCATACATAGACTACATTTCTCTTGTATCTCTATTTCAGTGGAATGGCCTCCTTCTGCACTGAAAGATTCTGTGATTTTACTTCTCTGCAGTATCAATTTGTGTTGAGATACCTGAATCCAGGGCCAGAACTTTGTGTATAAACTTTGTGTGCATGTCCTGATGTCATTGCACCCTTGTGATATTTTGGTTGACACGTGAGTCAGAAGTGAGTGCACTGAATCAAGAAGCCAATTTAAATTAATTAAACAATAGGTGAAAGTTGCATTGCCTGTCTGCCTTTATGGTTGAACAGACTGGCAAGGCAACCTTTATGCAACCTCAATCCAGGGTGCAAATGAAATTAACTGAGGTCTGTGTATGATTGTCTTGCCTCAACACTTTTGGCACAAGTTTTCCCCTGATATATATTTTTTCACAAGTCTGCAGCTCCTTCAAGAACTCTGCAGCAGCTGAGGGGGCACAATAGAAGTGCAAGCCCACATTTCCCTTTTCTCAGCACCTACCCCCTCTGGCAGCACCCAGAGTGCAGTTCGTGCTGGATGACTGTTAATTGGCCAGCCTGTGTAATATTGCATTAACAGTGCAATCTGGGTGGGAGTGGGTTTCAATATCTGCTCCTGCCCAAACTGACTGCTGGCATGCCCTGAATGTAAAATTCAGTAAGAAGTCTCGCAACACCAGGTTAGAGTCTCCAACCAGTTTATTTGACAGTGATCTCAAATCTGATCAGAACCTTCCACACCTGATGCCGTTTCTGAAAACTTGACATTACTATCAAATAAACTGATTGAACTCTAACCTGGTACTGTGAGACTTCTTACTGCCCAGACCAATGCTGGCATCTCTAAATCATGGAAAATTCAGCCCAGTTCTTTCCTAAATTTTAAAAACTCTAGTTTCTTGGGGCAAATTTTGCACTACTTCATACCATTCCTGGATGCTACTCAGTCAAGTCTGCCACTCCAAGCCAATTTCTAATTATTCCAGGAATGTTTAACTCTCAGCTTGTTTAATACTTTCTCCTTGCAATTTTTTCTTTTGTGCTACATAAGTTCCCAGTTCAGTTGGGATGTCAGAAGTTAAGGTTGTTTAATGGGTTGCCATTGTTATATGTGCTTTTATTATAACATGTCCCAAACTTTTTCACAAAATAGAGAAGGTTTACACCAAACTCTGCAGCAGCTGAGGGGGCACAATAGAAGTGCAAGCCCACATTTCCCTTTTCTCAGCACCTACCCCCTCTGGCAGCACCCAGAGTGCAGTTCGTGCTGGATGACTGTTAATTGGCCAGCCTGTGTAATATTGCATTAACAGTGCAATCTGGGTGGGAGTGGGTTTCAATATCTGCTCCTGCCCAAACTGACTGCTGGCATGTCCAGGATGGACATTGATCAAGTCAATTCACTTTACAATTGTGGAAATAACTTTAGTGGCAGACTAATCAGCTTTGTCTTTTTAAAAGATTCCCCGATGGTGCTGGACATGTCAACATCTTCTGTTGAAGAGAAACATCTAAATGTTAATGCATTACCCGAATATGCAGATGACATTCACAAATGCAATATTAAAGTAGATGGTCAAAAATTTTAATCAGGTTTTAGGGGGTGCCTTAAAGAAGGAGGAAAGAGAAGTTGAGAGTTTTGGGAAAGGAATTCAGAGTTTGGGGCCTCAGCAACTGAAGGCACACCTGCAATTGTGGAGTACTTCAAATCAGGAATGCTCAATTGGCCAGAATTAAAGAAATACAAATATCTTGACTTGGGGAGGTTTGGAAAGATTAGACAAGCAAAGGATGAGGGCATTATAAGCTTTTTAAAAGAAGTGTGAATTTTAAAATGGCTCTTGTTTAAAGAACTCAAATGTAGATCAATGAGTAAAGGGGTGATGGTTGAATGGAACTTGGGTTTGGGCAGTAGAGTTTTGGATGACTTCAAGTTTATGGAAGGTAGGATATGGGAGGTTGCCCAGGAGTCTGAAATAGACTGAGACGTCTGGATCAGTCTTGAGGCAACAAAGGCATGTATGAAGTTAGCAACTAATGAGTTGAAGGAAGGGTGGATTCAGCTGATGCCTTTGTGTGAAAGATATTTGTAAGCAGGATGGACATTGATCAAGTCAATTCACTTTACAATTGTGGAAATAACTTTAGTGGCAGACTAATCAGCTTTGTCTTTTTTTAAAAGATTCCCCGATGGTGCTGGACATGTCAACATCTTCTGTTGAAGAGAAACATCTAAATGTTAATGCATTACCCGAATATGCAGATGACATTCACAAATATCTAAGAGAAATGGAGGTAAAGAACCCTGAGCAGAGCATCTATTCTCAGCATATCTATCCCTAACTTTTCAGATTTATATGTATGGAGCCCATAATATGTCTGCAAACATGTTGACTTGCATTCCATGCACATGGAATTTATTTTTCATTTTTTGTTGTAGTGGACTTATGTTGGCAACTCATTAGTACTTTACCCAAATGATTTCTTGTGTGAACCTTGGACTGTATTGGTAGATTGCTAAACTGAACTTTCCAGCCAAATCCTTAATGTATCTCTGACGAATATAGCCCTAGATCATATCTTTTAGTAACAAGTTTCATAACACCAAGTTAAAGTCCAGCAGGTTTATTTGACAGCAGAAGCCACTAGCTTTCAGAGTGTTGCTCCTTTTGTCAGGTAAATAGGAGTTCTATTCACAAACAATGCATTTAAAGACACAAACTTAATTTACAGAATAATGTTGGAATGTGAGTCTTTCCAGGTAATCAAGTCTTAAAAGTACAGACTGTGAGTAGAGAGAGGGTTAAGCATAGGTTAAAAAGATGTGTATTGTCTCCAGCCAGAACAGTTAATGAGATTTTGCAAATCCAGACAAGTCATGGGTGTTACAGATAGTGTGACATAAACCCACGATCCTGGTTGAGGCCATCCTTGTGTGTAGAACTTGGCTGTCAGTCTCTGCTCAGCAACTCTGTATTATCGTGTGTTGTGAAGGCCGCTTTGGAGAATGCTTACCTGAAGATCAGAGGGTGAATGCCCGTGACTGCTGAAGTGTTCCCCAACAGGAAGGCAACAATGTTGCCTGGTGATTGAATACCACTTGACATTCATCTGTTGTAGCGTCTGCATAGTATCCTCAATATACTATGCCTTGGGACATCCTTTCCTGCAGTGTATCAGGTAGACAAGTTGGCCAAGTTGCAGGACTATATACCTGACAGCTGGTGTTCTCATGTGAGATGATGGCATCTGTGTCAATTTGGCATGTCTTGCAGCAGTTGCTATGGCAGGGTTGTGTGGTGTTGTGGTCACTGTTCTGAAGGTTGGGTGGTTCGCTGTGAACAATGGTCGTTTGAGGCTGTGCTGTTTGAAGACAAGCTCGTCTTCGTTGATATGATGAAGGCTCAGGAAAAGATATCGTAGTTTCTCACTTCCAGGGAAGTATTGGACAACGAAGGGTACTCTGTCTGCTATGTCCTGTGTTCCTCTTCTGAGGAGATCGGTGCAGTTTTTCGCTGTGGCACGTCGGAACTATCAATGAGTCGAGTGCTATATTCTGCTCTTCTATGATATGATATAGCACTATGACACTAACAGCGTCTGGAAACGTCTGTTGCGATCATTCTCATCTGAGCAGATCCTGTGTACGTGGAATGCTTGTCTGTATGGGGTGGCTTCTTTACCATGTTTAGGGTGAAAGCTGGAGAAGTGGAACATCGTGAGGTTATCCTTGGACTTGAAGTACAGTGAAGTGCTGAGGTGACCATCCTTGATGGAGATGTGTGTCCAAGAATGCAACTAATTCTGCAAAGTAGTTCATGGTGAGTCTAATGGTGGGATAGAACTTGGTGTCATCGTACAATTGTTTTAGTTGTCATTGATGTATCTAGTGTGGAGAAGAGCTCTTGTTAGAACATGTGCATGAAGATGTTGGCATATTGAGGTGCAAATTTAGTCCCCATCACTGTTAAATGTGTCTGAATAAAGAACTGGTTGTTGAAGGTAAAGGCATTGTGGTCGAAGGTGAAGCATATGAGTTGTAAAATTGTATCTGGAGATGGACAGTTGTCAGCATTGAGTCTGGCGGCAGTTGCAGCAATGCCATCATTGTGGGGAATGCTGGTGTAGAGTGAGACATCCATTGTGACGAGGAATGTTCCTGGTTCAACTGCTCAATGTGTGCAGACTTTCTGTAGTGTCACAACAAAAGCTGGGGGTTCTTTTGTACAGTGACCTCGACATAGCCGGAGAGATTCTTGCACAGGGTCCCATTGCCAGATACAGTGGAACAGCCGGGTGTGTTTGCCTTGCATATCTTCGGGAGGCAGTACAGATCCCCAACACAGAACACACAGGATGTTTTTGAAGGTCCGGATCAAAAATCTTGATCCGTCTGAGTTGACGAGTGTTTGGTCGGATCTGCAGGAAATTGTCTGTAGTGTTCTTTGGTCAGTTATCGGTACACTTCTTAGTAATCCATTCTGATCAGTATGATGATGGCACCTTTGTCTGCTCATTTGATGTCAATGAAAGAGTGAATCGGACTCCTCCAGAAGGCTGCTGCCCTTGACATGTATGCCCAAGTCATCAGGAGGCACGTCAACACCAAATTCATTGGGGCTGTCTTGAGTGCAGCTGAACACCACCCAATTCCAAGAGCAACAGCAACGTTGTCGTCAGACCAAGGAGGGGCCATTGTCATACTAAACAGAATGAATTACTGCAAGTATACTGACAACTGAACAGCGAGGACACTACAAACACAACTGCAGATCTGACCAAAAAACCCAGTCAACTCAATAGACTAATCAAGACATTTTGATCTGGACCTTCAGAGCACCCTCTGTGCTCTCATACTACATACTCCCCTGCACTGGAGATCTCTACTACCTTCCAATGACACAAGGCATACACACGTGGCTGTCCCATTACAGGGCAGCAGGACCCTGTGCGAAAACCTCTCCTCCAGCTATGTCGAGGGCATTCTGAAATCCATTGTACAAAGAACCCCCAGCTTTTGTCGTAACACTCAGACTTCCTACAGAAATTCAACACACGTGGAGCAGGTGAACTAGGAGCACTCCTCAGCACTCTACACCAGCATCCCTCACGATGATGGCATTGCTGTAATTGCCTTAGTACTCAACGCTGACAAATGCCAGTCTCCGGATGCAATTTTACAACTCATCCTGGACCACAACATTTTCACCTTCAGCAACCAGTTCTTCATCCAGACACAGAACAGCCATGGTCCAGATTCACACCTCAATATGCCAACATCTTCATGCACAGGACTTTCAATTGATGCTATACATTAGATACATCAATTACATTTTTTCTTTTTGGATGTCATGGCATCCAAAATCACAAACAACTATGATATTAAAAAGTTCTATCCCACCATCAGACTCATCATAGACTACTCTCTGGAATCAGTTGCATTCTTGGACATGCATCTCCATCAAGGACGGTCACTTCAGCACTTCACTGTACTGCAAGCCCACAGGTAACCTCATGATGCTCCACTTTTCCAGCTTCCACCTAAATGTTAAAGAAGCCATCTCCTACAAGCAAGCCCTCCATGTACACAGGATCTCCTCGAATGAGGAGGATCTCGACAGACACCTCCGCAGTGGCTGAAGGATGCCCTCATAAGAACAGTATCTGGTGCTCGACTATCGGTGACCATTCCGATGCACCACAACTAAAAACCTCACCGACCACAAAAGACGAACAGTGGACACGGTACCCTTTGTCCAGTACTTCCACGGAGTGGAGAAGCTACGACATCTCCTCCGGAGCCTTCAACATGTCATTTGAAGACTAACATCTCGCCAAGGCCATCTCCACACTCCTACTTGCCTTCAAACAGTCGCTCAATCTCAAATGACAACTGTCTGCAGCAAACTACCCAGCCTTCAGAACAGTGACCACAACATGCAACCCTGCCACAGCAACCTCTGCAAGATGTGCCTGATCATCGACAGATACCATCATCTCATGTGAGAACACCAGGTACACAGCACAACTTGGTCAATGGTATGCTGCAGGAAAGGATGTCCTGAGACATGGTACATTGGGGAGACAGTGCAGATGCTATGACAACGCATGAATGAACATCACTCAACAATCACCAGGCAAGTGTTTGCTTCCTATTGGGGCATATTTTAGTGGTCATGGGCATTTCGCTTCTGATCTTCAGGTAAGCATTCTCCAAGGCAGCCTTCATGACAATGCAGAGTTGCTGAGCAGAGACTGATATCCAAGTTCCGCCCACAGTACGGCCTCAACCAGTATTTCAGGCTCATGTCACACTATTTGTAACCCCCATGACTTGCCTGGGCTTGCAAAATCTCTCACTAACTGTCCTGTTTGGAGACAATACACACTCTATACTCTTACTAGGCCTACTTTTTAATTATGTAACTCTCCCCTACGTCATTTCTTCCAAAATGCATCACCTCGCATTTTAACGAAGTTTAATCTGGAGTAAACTTCATCTGCCATTTCTCTGCCCATTATACCAGCCTATCTATATCCTGCTGTATTGTCTGATACTGCTCCTCACTATCAGACAATCAGCAAGTCCAGCTGTCTTCGTGTCATCTGCAAACTTGCTGGTCGTACCATTTACCCCTCTTCCAAGTCATTTATGTATATAACAAATGGAAAGGTTCCCTGTGGCACACCACTAGTTACAGACCTCCAGCTAGAAAAGGACCCTTCCACTACTACTGTCTCCTGTTACCAAGCCAATTCTCAATCCATCTAGACACCTGTCCTTGTATCCCATAAGCCTTAACCTTTTCCACCAACCTACCATGAGGGACTTTGTCAAGTGCCTTATTGAAATCCACGTAGGCGACATCCACGGCTCGTCCTTCTTCGACCATTTTTATCACCACCTCAAAAATTCTACCAGGTTTGTAAATCACGACCTCCCTTTTACAAAACCATGCTGCCTATCATAATCAAATTGCCACACTCTCGACATTGACATCCTATTCCTAAGAATCCTTTCCAACAACTTCCCTACCACTGATGTCAAACTCACCGGCCTATAATTACCCAGGTTATCCCTACTACCCTTTTTTTAAACAATGATACCATGTTTGCTATCCTTTGCTGGACTTTAACCTGTGAGACTTCTTATTGTACTTACACCAGTCCAACAATGGCATTTCCACATCATGACTCGTATCTTTTAGTCTAGTTACATTGAGCCAACATCATGACAACTACCTTTTATTGAGATTGGCAAGTTCGTTTAAACGGTGGTTGAATCTGGGACCTTCTACCTTTTTCTCTGTACTTGGTCATCAAGGAAAATTATGCAGGTGAAAATGTAACTAAAACATTTTTTTTGCAATGGATTAAACTGTGCACAGTAGCTTTGCTTGTTCCATGTAGTTTCTGATGGTTAGAACACTTAGACTATTCGCTATATCAGTCATACTCTCTATCTCCATTTAAATTCCCTTACTGGTTCCTAATCTGTTCCACTCTAAGCCAAATAAACAATGGATGCTATAAAAGGATTTCTTTTTATGTTGGCTGCCAGTCTTTGCTTATACTGAAATGGGATGATTGTTTGAACATTTTCAAAGGAAGTTAAAAATTGACCGTTTTGTGTGTGGTGTTTCAGGCCTGACTGTAAAGTATGGCAGATTTTTTGTGTTCTAGTACATTCATGGTCTTTTGATTTCTGAACTTTTTTGGAGATATTTATTCATCTCCTAACCTACGATTGGCCTTGTAGAAAGTTCAGAGAAATAAAAAAAGATAATGAGCAGCAACAGTATGAGAAGTGACAGCCAAAAATGGTTCCTCTTGTAGCCAAATTTACATGGAGAAGAGGGCATGCTTACAGTACTTCCTTACTGAGGAAACAAGTTATTTGTTTTAGATGAATTGCTGAGGGTGATGTATTTATGGTGAGCATAGATATGCCAGAAGCATTTAATAAAGTGCCAGGCTAGCAAGTAAAAATTGAAGCCTGCAGAATAAAAGCAGCAATGGCAGCAAAATATGAAGCTGGCTGAAGTGATGGGAAACAGTGGTGATTAAGTTTTAGATTGGAGGAAAGCATAACAGTGGAATCCCTCAGGCTGGATCTTCGCCTACTCTGTTCTTTGTATATTAATGGCCTATGGCATAAGTTCAAAATTTGCAGATGATACAAAACAATACTTGGAAGCATGAGTAGGATAGTAATAGACATCATGATCAAACTCAATGTGTGACAAATAAAATTTAATGTGAAATGGTTGCCTTTCTATGTTCTTCTTCCCAAAGCCATATAAAGCAAAGGGTGTTTGGGAACAGAGATACTTGGGGGTATATGTGCAGAAGTCTTTGAAAGTGGCAGGGTAGGTTGAGAAAGAGGTTTTAAAAAATGAGATCATGGGTTTTATCTTGGAGTAGAGGAGCAAGGAGGTCACAGTGACCCTTTAAAATATACAATTGATCTTACGTGGACTGTTGTTTAATTCCAGAAAAATGAAAGATTTTATTGAGAGTGCAGACAAGATTTAAGGAAATAGTTCCAGGGATGGTTGTGGAACATTTGAGAAGCTGAAGTTGTTCGCTTTGAAGGAGACATTTGATAAAGGAAGGTTGGATAGATGTGCTTAATCATAAGGGGCCTTTTGTAGAAATAGAAATTGTTCACCTTGATGTTAGAATTGAAAACCAGAAGACACCAACAGCAAGGTGGGGAAATCACTTTATTTAGAGTGGTTAGAATCTGGACTTGCACTGTCTGGCAGATTTAACTATGACTTTCAAATAGAAATTAAATGCAGCACTATGCACAAAAGGTGAGGGCATGACATGAGCAGAGTTACTCTTGCAGAGAGACACCAATGAGCCAAATGGTTGCTGCTTATGCTGGGACTATTCTGTGATAAATTTAAATTTACCAGCTGACATGGTTGGATTTAACTTGGTCATTAGTCCAATCTTCTGGACAGTGAATCCAGTAACAATCACTATTCCAAAGACAAAATACCAATCAAAAGTAATAACTGATTCTGCACAATTATGTGCTGAGAAATATGGCAGCATTAACTGATCACGCTGACAGCTGGTATATTATATTTAGGTTGATAAGCATTTATGATTTGCCTCTTTGATTTACCATACCTGAGCTTGGACCAATGGTCTTCATGGAAGGATAAGATTTCTAAAAAACTGATAACTTGCATTTTTTTTTTTAGTTGAAATGCAGACCGAAAGCGGGGTACATGAAGAAGCAGCCTGACATAACCAACAGTATGAGGGCTATCCTTGTTGATTGGCTGGTGGAAGTTGGCGAAGAATACAAATTGCAGAATGAAACATTGTATCTTGCTGTAAATTACATTGACAGATTCTTGTCGTCCATGTCAGTCCTCAGAGGGAAACTCCAGCTTGTAGGAACTGCTGCAATGCTGTTGGCGTCGTAAGTATGAACTTTACTGAAAGCATAGTTTGATTCACTAAAATTTTCAGCTTTGTTTTTGCTTTCAATTCAACTTGATTGCCAGCAGTAGTGTTTAGCTGGCTCCTGTATCATCAGAGGTTTATTCCCCTTGCCCTGGGGAAATGTGGCCACTCTTCCTTCTGATTCAAAATCCTTGTAATTCTTGTCAACTTGTATGAACTCGTCTTCATGCTCTGTGCACCTACAGGCATTTACTGCCAGTTTGAGCTATGGCCAGATATGCTATACTGTTGGGTACCCATTCTCTGCAAGGTTCCTGTAACCTCCAGCAGTCAGCATGGTGTTTTATCTTTTGTCAGTTAAAATGATCTTGGGCTCCCTTTTTGGGCCTGAGGCAGTCCCTGGTGTTTCTAGCTGTCCCCCCTCTGCCATAGGTGCTCAGTTTCTTTTCACTAATACTTTTCAGTTAGTTAAGAAATGGTTTCCTTTTGGTATGAGAACTTGTAGATCAGCTCATATCATCAGCCAGTGAGGCTGGCTGCCTGGCCTCTCATCCTCTTTTCCTCTACATGTGTTCTTTTGGAAAAGTATGGAGTTTTCAAACTCAGACTTATTTTACTCAGGTTTTTGGAGCTGACTTCTGTTTTTAGGTGTCCACACTCACTGAAAACAAGCTGCTTAAGCCTTCCAAATTCCAGATATGTCTAGTCAGATGTGTACAATTTCTGACTTGTAGGCACTTAAAATATCCTTTTTACTGTCTCATAGCTGATACACTTTTCCTGAAAGCTTGCTTTGCAATGGCAAGGGCCAGTGTTGGACTGACCAATTTACCTGATGTCTTAATGGCTCGAAGATGAAATAAAACATCCACCCATCAAACTTGGAGATTAAATGCGCAAACTTGGTTGCCGCCTCCCTCAAGTCTGAGCCAGTGATATTTTTCAAGGGATACAGTGAGATTCCTGCATCTCAGTCTGAGCTGTTTTACATTCCCTTTCCTGGAGCATTCTGTCTGTGTTCTCTTTCCTGTCTAGCTCCTCTCCCTTTTATTTCATCTGAAAAATCAGAAATTTTTAAAGGAATAGCCAAGGCTGACTTTTAAATCCTCATGAGTAATGTTCCTCCTTTCTTTTTTTTTAAAGAAAGCATTGGTGTTAAATACAAAACAAAGACAAAGAACAAAACAGCATGGGAAACAGGCCCTTTGGCCCAACAAGCCTGCGTCGCCACCCTGATGTTCCCATCTCTATGCATAATCCCTGTCTATGTTTATAGATCTATGGATTAAAAACCAAATTTGAGACAATTTAGGGAGAATCTGTTTTGCCAATTAGCCTAAGAGCACGCTTTTGTGATGTGGGAGGAAACGGGGCACCCAGAGAATCCCCTTGCTTGCGTGGGTTGAATGCGCAAACTCCCACAGAGGCCCAAATTCATGTATCTGCACAGCACAGCTATAGTCACTGAACTGTCGTGTTGCCCGTCAAATGGTCCAGGTCAAGCGTACACTAATGACGTGAAGCACTAGGATACTCAAAAATCCAAGAGCAGCCCTCTCCCAACCCATCGGGTGTATGCCCCTCGTTAGACAACAAGGTGGACCAAAGCATCTGTAGGATACATCAATATCATCTATTTACACACTTCCCAGGGTCTCCCAAGGCTCATGATCCCTATTTTAAATCAGTTTTCTATACCCCTCCATTCCCATTCTGTTCATGTGCCCATCTAAGTATTTCTTAAATAACTCCAGAGTACCTGCCTCCACCACTTGGCAGCGCATTCCATACCCCCACCACCCTCTGAGTGAAAAAAATTCCCTCTAGCATCCAAATTATACCTTACCCCCCTCGCTCTAAGCCTGTGACCTCTCATGCTATTTGAGTCCATTCCTAGGAAAAAGCTTAACCCTGTTTACTCTATCTGTACCCCTCATAATCTTGTACACCTTTATTAGATCTCCTCTAAGACAATGCCTTTCTAAGGAAAACAGCCCCAATTTGCCTAACCTCTCCTCATAACACAGACCTTCCATACCAGGCAGCATCCTGGTAAACCACCTCTGCACTCTCTCCAGACTCTCCACGTCCTTCCGGTAGTAAGGCGACCATAACTGGAAGCAGTATTCCAAATGAGGTCTAACCAACGTTTTATACAACTGCAACATTAAAGGCCAGCTCTTGTACTCTATGTCCCTTCTTATAAAGGCTAGCGTACCATATGCTTTCTTTCACAACCTTCTCCACCTGCTCTGCCACCTTCAGAGACTTGTGCACCTGCACCCCCAGGTGCCTCTGCGTTTCTATACTCTTAATAGGCCTAATGTGGATGTTTTGTAAATTGCAAAAGATTTTCTTGAGTCTGTAACACCAAAGTGGGTGGGGAGGGAGAAAAAATGACAACGTGCAAACAGATCAGAAATAGAATACATAAAGATTATATTATGTTATGCTGGTCTTTAAGGTGTAAATTGTTGAATATTGTGGCCATTTGATGTACTTGGTTCCAGGAAGTGTTTAAATGTCTTGGCTGGTTCGCAGTTCCCATTGCCTTGGTAGAACAACAGCTGATAATACCAGCACTTCTCTTTTTTAAGAGTCCCTGTTAGAAGTGGACCTTAACTCCACCCCCACAAGGTGTGAAATTCTAAGCAACAGGTCTATGTGCAATACTTACGAAAACTTAACAATGAAGGCCAATTTGATCATATTGGACATCAGGTGATTCATGGCACCCATTCTTTGATCAGTGTCTTCTAAATTTTAAAAACGGGTCTAAAGAGTTCCGTGAGGTTAACTGGTGTCATTGTAGGTAGACCTTACTTTATCACAATTGCCAGTCATTGTGGCACTGTAATTACTTTGCAAAGTATACTTACAGACTTTATTTCCTACAGAAAATTTGAAGAAATATATCCACCTGAAGTTACTGAATTTGTATATATAACTGATGATACCTACTCAAAGAAGCAGGTTCTACGCATGGAACATCTTATTCTTAAAGTTTTGTCATTTGACTTGGCAGCACCAACAATAAACCAATTCCTAAACCAATATGTTGGGCGTGAGAAAGCCAGCAGTAAAGTTGAGAGCTTATCTATGGTGAGTATTATGTGGTTCTCCAGGTTCCTTCCAACTTGTTTTTCTAACCTCTAGTTTTAAAGACACGTTTGTATTCTTATTAAATCTTGAACTTCACTAATAGGATGGTCCAGTGAACAAGCTGCTGGGAGCTTGTTCCAGCTCCAGCAGGCTATGAATGCTCAGTCATTCCATATATTCAAGACTTGTGCAAATAGATTTGCATATGGAAAAAGGTGGGATAATTGGAGTTGCTGAAGTTTAACCATAGTCTTATGGAATAGGCTTGAGGACAGAATATAACTTGTTCTTGCTCCTAGTTATGTTTTATAACCAAAATGTCTCCCTTTTGACAGTACCTGGCAGAACTCAGCTTGATTGATTCAGAAACATTCCTGAAATATTTACCTTCTGTTCTTGCTGCATCTGCCTTTTGTTTGGCCAACTATACAATATCACGAACTAGCTGGGTGAGTTGAGTAACTATTGTGAAATCTCTGCTTTTACACACAAGCATGCAATTTGTTAATTACAGAAAGACCTGTGGGAATTTGTTATTCAGGCCTTTTAACTTATGGTTTTTAAAATTGCCTTCTGATTTCCAATTCACTTTCCTACCATTTCCCACTTAAAATTGGAATTTGTTATCTCTTGACTGTTCCAATGCATTTGTGGCTAGCTCCCAGGTTCTACCTTCCATAAACTTGACTACACAAAACTGCTCAAGTTCACACTACAATAGGTCCATACTCCTTGTGCTCTTTGATTTACATTGGCTCCACATTAAAACCAAAAACTGTTAAATAAAAATTAGATATTCAATCATTTTAGATTTCTTCATGATCACTCAAAATCCAGCACATTCTTTCTCTCTCATCACCACTGCTTGAGCATCTTGATTTCAATCGCTCCATCACTGGGCAATCTCTCAACCCTAAGGCTCTTGGCCTTTTTTACCTCTAAGATATTCTTTAACGTTTGGTCACTGCTTAATATTTCTTGTTGATGTCAAATAAAACATATTTTGTAGGATGTGGGTGGGTGTTGTTGACTAGACCAGTTTTCATTGCCCATCTCTAATTGTCTTTGAGAGGATGGTGATGAGCCACCTTCTTGAACAACTGCAATCCAATCCATGCGATGTAAATATATTTACAGAGCTGTTAGGGAGGAAGTTTCTTGGGTTTTGACTCAGCAACTATGAAAAAAAGATGATAGTTCCAGGTCTGGGCAGGAACTTGGTGATGGTTTTCCATGCATTTGTTGATCTTGCTCTTTTAGTTGATATGGCTGTAGATTTGGAAATTGCTGTTTTGGTGAGTCACTGTGGTTGCATTTTGTAAATGGTGTATATTGCTGCGATTGTTGGAGGGAATGAATATTGAAGATGATAGGGTGCCAATCTAATGGGATGCTTTTGACCAGGATGTTGTTGAACTGCTTGAGTATTGTTGGAGCTGCAATCATCCAGGCAGGTGGGGAGTATTCCATAGCATTCTTGACTTGTGTTCTGTAGATGGTGGACAAGATTTGGGGAGTCATACTGGAATATTGGGTCCCTGACTTGTACTTGTAGCCACAGTATTTTTATGGCTAGTCCAGTTCAATTGTTGGTTAATGATAATCCCTAGAATTATGCTAGGGGATAGTCAGCAGTGGTAAAGCTATTTAATGCCATGGGGAGATGGTTGGATTATTTTGTTGGAGATGGTTGTTACCTGACACTTGTGATGCAAATGTTACTTTCTACTTGGCAGCAACATACACAATTTACAAGATGTACTCACCAAAACCTCATCTCGGGCCGAAGGGCCTGTACTGTGCTGTAATGTTCTAAAAACTCCCCTGACAGCAATTTCCAAATCAATTAAAAGAGCAAGATCAATAGATGCATGGGAAACCACCACCAAGATTCGGAAGTATGTCACCTTTCTTTTGTAGTCAAAATCCAGGAAACTGAGTGAATGGAACCGACTGCTGTCAGAGGTTGTTGAGGCAAACTCACTGGGGTCTTTTGAAAGACTTCTGGATGAGTATATGGAAAAGAATAGGATAGGGGGTTATAGATAGGTCTGTGGATTAGTAGATGTGATTGGTGCAACTTGTGGGCCGAAGGGCCTGTTTGTGCTGTATTGTTCTGTGTTCTAAGTTCCTCCCTAACAGCTCTGCGCATGTATTTACATCGCATGGATTGGAATGCAGTGGTTCAGTTATTCAGAGCTTACTGTGTATGGACATCTATCCTTATCCCTTTTATTATCCTTCAGCCGGTCTTGGATGGCAATGAAATATTTGCTTTAGACATCTGCAAATCACACTTTTTTTTTCATGATGAGCATTGGCTGCTGGACAAAAAAACCCTCCAGTTTAAAATGCTGTTCCTTAAATTAAAATCAACCTACCCCTTTTCTACCTTCAGTTTCTTCTAGCCTGCCAATGCTGCCAGATTATTTCTCTCTTTAGTTCTGGTATCATGTATCCCTGTATTAATGCAACATTTTGTTGGTGTCCATACTTTGTTACATAGACACTCGAATCTGGAATTGTCTCTCAAACCTTCCTGCCTTTATCTCTAATTTAATAAATACTTAAAGTTCTTTGTCCAAACTTTTGGAAACCATTTTAATATCTGAGGCACACTGTCAATTTTTTGTGACAGGATGAATCACCTGAGGGAACAATATAAATGCAGGTTATCAGGTGTACTCTTCAAGAATGCCCAGCAATGACTTATCAAGACCATGACAACAACTTCCCTTTTTGACTCTACCACAGACAAGAGCAGGATTATTATATCCATATCAGAAATCTTCTTGACTGACCTTTTTAAGGTGGCTTCTTCATCACAGTTGTTCATTATTCTGGGATTTTCTACCTAAAATTTTCTTTAAGCCATTAAAGATGGCAAATAATACAGCCTTTTCCAGACCACAGAATGAAGACTGCAAGCTTAGATTTTAGTGTATTGGTTTAACCAGGTTTTCTTTTCTAATTGTCTGTGCTTTGTACTCCTTAGCTATTTGTAATTCCACGTTACTTTGGCCTCAGTATAGCAATTGAAACCTTATTTCCTCCTGCCTTATTTCTCTGACCATATGCCTCTTTATCTGACTGACTGATACTTGGTGAATTTTAAGTACAGTTTAATCAGGTCAATTTAATTAGTAATATAATCATTTGGGTCATATGGGAAGATGTGGTGTCCCTGAATTGTATGGTCTGGTGGGGGTTGGGGGAGGCATTTGGAAGAAGAAGCAAGAAATGCAGGAGTCTCTGTGCTGCTGTCAAATGGCATTCAAGACTGCTGAAGTTATGCTCCTCTAAAGGAATGCAGCCCAAATCATGGCATCAATGGGCAATGGACTGCATCAGACAGAACAGCAAGACATAGAAATTTAAGAAAATTAAGAAATTTCATAGTTGGGGACAGATCAACATTTCAGTAACACATCATGGGTGCTGTGTGGTGCTTGCTTCTTTGTCAGAGTAAAGGTGGTGGAGAGGGTGTCAATATTGTGCAGGGTAAGAAAGTCAGCCAAGAGTTGTGATGCACTTTGGTGCCGGTGATGTACAGAAAACAGATATTTGAGGTCGTTGGTCAAATTCTCAGGAACTAGGGAGGAAGGTTTTTTTAAAAAAAAACCTCCAAATGTCGTAATCTTGTCTTTCTACTTTTGTTAGCCCCTGAACACTGGGAATGATCCAATGTGTGGTTTAAGCATGGGGCAAGACAGGACTTAGATTTTTGAGGCATTGGTACCTATTCTGGGTAGAAGACATCTGACCAAATTTGGTAGGTTTAAACCTTGATAGGATAGGGACCTGTTGGTGAGGGTTTAAACTAAATTGGGCTTAGGGTGAGGGGGGTAAGGTATAATTTGGATGCTAGAGGGAGTTTTTCAGAGGGTAGTGGGGGTATGGAACATGCTGCCAAGTGGAGGCAGGCACTCTGGAGTTTGAGATACTTAGATGGGCACATGAACTGAATGGGAATGGAGGGGTATAGAAAACTGACTTAAAATAGGGATTATGAGCCTTGGGAGTCCCTGGGAAGTGTATAAATAGTCGATGATATTGATGTATTTGGTTTTTATCCTACAGGTACTTTGGTCTGCCTTGTTGCCTAACAAGAGGTATAGACATGATGGGTCGAGAGGGCTGCCCTTGGATTGCATTTCAAGTGGGCTCTTCAAATGAGAACCAGGTCAAATGGAATAGGCTTAGAGGCAATGAAGAGGGGGGAAAAAAAAAAAACCTGTAAGCTGAATAGAACCCATAAATCATCTGGTATTTGTGGTATTTAGTGATCCTATGATGATGTGCACTTTTGTATATCGCAGTTTGGAAGTGTGGATCATGATAAAGGCTCCAACTTTCTTTGTATCACCATGGAGGACCAGGAATCTCTGCTTTGACTGCTTGTCCTATTGTGTAGGAAGGATTTGAAGATTACTAATTGACCTGTTTGGCAACGTTATGATTGCACTTTCCTTAGCCTTGATAACCTGGGGTAGGATCATGAGCTTCCTATGTTAAGCCATAAGTGTTACAACTACAGCAGAAGACCTCAGATCTTCTGGTGTTTAAATGAATGAGAAAAATGTGCCCAATTGATGACAGACAAGTTAACTTGTGCTTGAGAGAATAGAGTGAATATTGTATTTACCAAAGAAGAATCTTCTTGGTAGAAGCAACAAATAATGTGAAAACTGGGAAAGATGGTACTGGAAAGGCTGATTGTTTTAGGATTGGTAGGTCATATGACTTGTCCTTGGTGGGAGGAAATGGAGTGGAGATGGTGGAAAGGATTGCCATAATATTCTAATCTTTTCTAGATACAAAGGTGCAGAGGGTTGGAGAATAGCAGATGTTATCCTTATTAAAGAAAGGGTGTAAGGAGAGTCCAAGCAATGAGGCCAGTTAGTTTAACATCAGTGGTAGGTTTGACTTTAGAAACAAAAAAAAAATCAACAGGCTTGTGGAGAGGTTTGAGGGAGAGCTAGAGTGCGTTTGTAAAAATGCAGATTATACGTTACTAGTCTAAATGAATTTCCTGATGAAGATAAGGTTGATTGGAATGATTGTAGAATTTCAATTAATTGGGCAAATCCTCCATTGCTATAATGGTCATGATTGTAGTTGGTGCCACCCTCTGCAAAAGTAAACATTGGCATTTGTATGGTTGACAAGTGCATATCATTCAATGGGGTACCTAGGTGCAGGTGCATCTGTGTGCCTAATTCAATTGTCACCAGTTGGGTGGGAAAATGTCCAAATTCATGCTCATCTTAAACTTGCCAATGAGACTCGTGACCTGAGTAGGAGGACTGTTCTTGGCTTCGTGCCTTTTTCTGGGCCCCAATTGTACTTTCAGTTGCATGTATCTTTTGAACAGCTTTTAACTGATCTGTCATACAAGGTTCCCAAAGCTAATGTTTGTATGGCCCAATCTATTACTTCTGGGGGACAGGCAGAAATGCTTTCCCTTACCGAGGAAACTCCTGAAAATAAGATAATTAGAATGCATGTTATGTCATTTACTTTTGTCTTTATGAAAACTTTTAAATTTAGAGCTAAATTGCTAGTTTTATTTTTCGAGCTGTGAAGTATAACCTCAATTCAACTTCAGTTGCATTTTCTTTACAGCCTCGATCATTAGCTCAGTTAACAGGATATGTCTTGGAAAGCTTAATGCCTTGTGTGACAGACATTTACCAAAGCTACCTCAAAGCACCTGAACATGCACAGCAAGCAGTACGGGAGAAATACAAAAGCTCTAAGTAAGTATAGTATTAACTGTCAACTTGATCAATGAGGAAAGAAATAAGATCATTTGGGAATTTTAAGTTTTTGTTTAGCCTCAATCTATTTATGCAGGATAACTGCAGCTGTAACTTCTCTAGAAGTAGTAAGTTTCATGATTATTTGACGAAGAAGACTTGCTGTTACACAATAGTATTTGCATGAGCTCTAATCAGACAGTGAGATTTTGAGATAGATAATGAAAAATGCAGTATAATGAATTGCTTCACAATAACCTTTGGATATAATATGAACAGGATGGTTGAGAAAGTTTACAGCATTCTGCTTGTGTCTAGACAAACTGATCTGTTTGTGGAGGTTGAGGTCATTCCCATAATTCATTACTTCACATTTTGAATGCTGAGCCTGCATGGAAGTTTTTGAAAGCTGCAAATTCAGAATTGTATGATGGCTACTCAGACAATTGTCTGAATCACTAATTTTCTGTACCTAAGATAACTTGAAATCGAACGACTTGGGATAACCTTGTGCAGTCTTTATTTTGAGCATTAGATGAACAAGAAGAATCCAAACCAAAATGTATGCACATATAATCTTGTATCTGCAATAATCATGTGGCTTCCTCTTAGTCGTACCATAGGGAATAATGTGGGTCAGCAAAGTGTGTTCTGCCAGATCTTTAATGTCTGCAACTATTTTTAATGGATAATGGAACTCTTTGAGAGTGCCACTGCCTGCTGTACAAGTGTGTGATAGATGCTGTGTTTTGCTGTCCTGAAACTGAGTCAAATGAAATGTTTCATTGTATTTACCAGTTCTTTAGTTAAAAACTCCCAAATATCTGTTCCTTCATCCTTAAGGACGAAGCAGTCTATAAATGAGTATATTGTGGCCATAAAATACACTTTTTGCACTTGAAGGTTTGATATGGCTTGTTTCAATGCTTCAGAGGAATGCAGTGTATTTCATATGAAAAATTGTGATGCCTTAGTCCAGGTGACTTTTTGAATCTGTTCACCTGTCACCTTGGGTCAGTCTATCTAACTATTGACATTTTACTATGTTTTTTGCTCGTGAAGTGGTTTAGGTGAAATACATGAACTCAGCTGAGACCAGTTTGCCAAGAACATACTTATTTTTTATGTGCTAACTTGTTGCAATAAATATCACTGCTAATATGAAATCTGTCTTGCATGTGAACAAATGGCAAAGCCATTGATTAGAATAAACTTCTCATTGTACTTGTGTTCTACCTCAACTGTGTTGACCTTAGTGTATTTCAGTAACACTTGCAGAAAATATTTTTGTCCCATTTTAAAATGAATTTTCTCTTGCAGGTATCACTGTGTGTCGATCATTGACCCACCACACTCCTTGGACCTGCTGCTTTTAAAACAGTGATGCTATTCACTTTGTTTAGTGTGTGTATATATTGCAACCATTTAGAATCTGAAGACTATTTTTGTACAGCTCAGTATTTTTTTGAAGCGCAATGTGGACTTTGACCAACTTGCCACTACAACTTCTAGCACTGGATAACTGAAATCTACACCAGGAGTAATTTGACTTTTTTGTGGGATATTACAAGCAGCAGTTGAAGTATATTTTATACTTGTACATTTTAATTATGAACATGTGCAATCCCATTGTATACAACTTTTATATTTAGAGCTAAAATAACCAAGTCCAAATTAACCAATAAGTTGTTAATTCACTTGGGAAACTATGTGCGGACAATTTTTTATCGCAAATAGAATATTAGGTATCTTGAAAGAATGCCAATGCATGATTTTTGAATAATCCTGACAGGCTTCTTTCAAGTGATGTTAGTTGAACAAAGATTTCAATTAAAAAAAAAAGTGGGTTAAACATGACAGTCTGACCCAGTGCACTAATTTAGTATATGTATTGGTGCCTCCATGATTTGAGTGGGAAAAGCTTTCAGATGTGAACTATAATGACTGCAATATAGGCCTGTTGGGATATGCTTAACATTATGTCAAAAAATAATCCTCAGTATAGTTAAACCAAGCATTTGGCACATTCTAATTGAGGATTAGCTACTTTAAACTTATGACGTCCAATTCCATTGCTGTTTTCCTGTTGCATGTCATATGGGACTAAGTTCTTGAAGTATTACCAGACAGACATCAATAGACAAATGTTTTGTGGCTCCTAAGGACCCTTTATCAGAAACTTTATGGTCCTCTTTTTAGTAAGTGAATGTGCTTAACATTTCATCAATTGTTTGAGCTTTTCACTTTTTCTTTGTCCCCTTGAAGTTTAAACTTATGGGTCTTTTTTTGATAGGGCAGCACATAGCAAAGGAATTTTCATTTTGGACAATCAATACATGAACATGACTTTTTTTTTTAGGTGAACCTTCAACTAAACTTGTAAACCATCTAATTGTGCCTGAAAACCATGGCTGAGCAAGGCAGAGAAAAATCAAGCCCTTTACCATGTCATTTTGAATGGCTTCCAATGTAAATTATGGAACATGTAACAAATTTACAAATAAACATGCATTTGATCCAATGTTGTGCTTAAGCAATATATTTTGAGCATCTAGAATTTTTGAAACATTATCCTGCATGTTTCAATATGCACATATATGTTGCTTTTCTTGTATGTAAATGACCTGACCCTTTGTGGTTTAAGTTTGAATCATGCAAATAATACATAGCAGGATTGTAGTGAATTCCAGAACATAAATTGGTAAAAGGCATTTTTGGCATGTGAAGGACACTTATGGTGGAGTGGCTTTATAATGTACTCTAGACAGGAAAAATTCATAAAACCTTGAAATGCAACTTAATGGCATCCTGGTTGAGGTTCAGCTAAATCTGATCAAGACACTTCAGGAAAGATAGTCATGTCCTGAAAAGGACATTAACAGAAATGAGGGACTTCAATTATTCAGTGAAGCAGAGATGATACAGGGAGATTTTTTTAATAAGTATAGAAAATGTAACCATTGGTCATTTAAAATAACTGCCATTATCTTCAGCCACTACAAAATCTTTTTCCTACAATATAGGCTGAGTTTTTTACATAAGCCTCTACAGCCTCTCAATTACAAATTGTAATCTCAAACAATCTGCATCAACAGTAATCGAAACAAAAAAACCTGTAAAAGGCAGATGCCTATGTGCACTTTACTTGCAGTAAACCATATGAGCATGCTTTCCACAAAAGTCTTAATCCTTAATGATTCAGTAATTCCAGCTCTGAAAGAGATTGAAAACCCCTGTGCATAGTTAGTTGCCCTGGTATTGTCCCCATCTTCCCAGACTGTGCAAGAGTATTGCAATGGTCAATCTGCCTTATTGTCTGTAGTTTAAGGATAAATTGTAAGGCAGTAATTTATGAAAGCCATTGTCACTAGATTAAACCAGGGTAATTCTGAGACCCAGATAGTGATACTGAATGTAAGGGGGGGGGGGGAAGAATCCAGGGGATGCTAGGGGAAAGTTTTTCACTGAGGGTGGTGAGCGAATGGAATCAGCTGCCGTTGGTGGTGGTTGAGGCAAACTCGCTGGGGTCTTTTAAAAGACTTCTGGATGAGTATATGGGATCCAATGGGATTGGGGGTTATAGATAGGTCTATGGCTGGGTAGGTTTTGATGCCTTCGGCACAACTTGTGGGCCGAAGGGCCTGTTTGTGCTGTAGTGTTCTATGCCTAGTGAACTACATAGAACAATGTCACCTTTACCTGGTCTGATTGACATGACTACAGCAATGGGGCAAGGTCATTGTATGCTAGTTGGAGGGACTTTGCTGTCCATCACCAAAAGTAGCTCCATTAAATTTCCATTCATCTAGTCTGCACCAATTCTAACAGAGCGCACAGGCCTTATCCCTGTAAGTATTAACCCCTAAACCAATTTTAGCACATTAAAGGGTAATTTACTGTGGTTAATCAACCAAACCATAAGTGGAGCCAGTGTCCTAACAAAATAGCTGCTAGGCTAGGTCATCACAGATCTCGTTTTCAGCTAATTCTGTTCACTGATAAACAGCTGAAGCCAATAGCCCTGATAATGTTCCTGTAATACTAAAGATTTGTGCTCCAAAACCTGCCATGCCTTTTAGCTGTTTCAATTAACCTACATCACTGACTATGATAAATGCTCAGGTATATCTTGTACACAATAGGCCAAATTGGTTTAGGGGAATTAATACTTGAGCTTACAGGAATAAGGCCTGGGTGCTCTGTTAGAGTTACTGCAAACTGGATGAGTGGAATGACCACCTTCTGTACTGTAAATTTAATGGAGCTATTCATGATGATGATGGACAACAAAGTCTCTCCACCTAGCATATGTTGACCTTGCCCTATTGCCTAATGAACTATATGGATTTCTTATCACCCATCAGTCTACTTGTGGTCATCATGACTTAGATTGAAACAAATGCAGCAACACTAAGTTTGGCCCAATAAGTTGCAAGTAACAAACATACTACACAAGAGGCAGGCAATAATCACTTCTGACAAGAGATAATGTAACTATTGCTCCTTGACATTCAATTGATATCACAGTCACTGAATTGCCCATTAGCAACAGCATGCAGCTTATCATAGTTTGTTTTTAGACTATCAGCCCTATAAGCACTGTGGTTGCAAAAACAGGCCTGAGGCAGTTGGACACTTAAATCAGTACATTTCAAGCACTTTACTCACATGCCCTTAATTTATGAGATGAACACAAAGACAAGACTTGGTGTGCAATAAAATAAGTTGGGGAATGTAACTATTGAATTTAAGATTCTCATACCTTTGAATGTGACCAAGCTGCAGGTTCAACTGAGTCTGACATCTGAATCCTCGTCTGCTACAGTGATTCCTGTACTCCTACTTCCATGCATCTCTAGGTTGCTGCAGAATCTTTGAGGGTGGCCTTCACGTGTCGTATTTCCTCCTTCATATCCTTCCAGAAGATTCTCTGGCTTACAGCCACTGAAGTTATTAGACAGAGGTGGCAGCATCTGATGAGGTTTTGGATTCCTTATTCAGAGCTAACTAAATGCACCCTAGGTGCCCATCATCAGGTATGCATATTCCATGTAGCCCCCCTCTTAAGGTTGTGGTGGAAACTAGTCACCAGACTAGTCTGGTCAAAACCAGGGACTACATGGAATATGCATAACTGATGATGGACATCTAGGGTGCATCTGAAACCTCATTAGGTGCTGCCATCTCTGCCTGATAACTTCATTGACTGCATACCAGATATATCTGCTAAATAGAATCAGTGTCAAGGTCTTCCAATCTCTGCTCATGGTGCATACTCTGACTATATTGTTTTTGGCTTTGACCTAATTGGTTCACAGCAATGCATGCTGTATGAACTGTTCGCTGCAGCAGTTTAATTTAGTGTCCAATTGTCCACTAGGCTTACGATATTGGCATTTGGCTACATGACAGATCCTGCAGCAACTAACTTAACTTCTGATTCCAAAAACCTGTCCACCAGGTGCAAATCAGGAATGTGATGAAATACTCACCTGGATAAATGCAGCTCCAACAACACCGAAGCTCAATACCATCCAGGACAAAGCCCACTTAATTGCCATCCTAACCATAAAAAGTCACTCTCTCCACCACTGATGATACTTCGTAGCCTAAGTACCATTTAAGAGATGGACTGCAGGAATTCAGCAAGACTCCTTAGATACCTTCTTCCAAGTCCATGACCACTACCATCCAGAAGTACAACAGCAACACACAAAGAAACACCAGCAACTGGAAGTTCCTCTTCAAGCTAGCTGCCATGGAAATACATCATCGTTCTTTCAATGTTGCTGGGTCAAAATCCTAAGAGTGCTGTTGGTGTACCCACACCAACTGGATTACAGTGATTCAAAGAGGCAACTCACTATCACCTTCTCAAGCATAGTGAGGGGATGAACAATAAATGCTGGCCTAGACAGTGATGCCCAGTACCAGAAGAGTTGACATTTCCTCCAGTTAAACATCAGGCTATCTTCAGTTCCCACTTTAAGCTCGGTTGCCTTGCTATCAACTTCTCCCTGACAAGTCTAAAACTAAACCAGATCGTTCACAATCTTGGTATTATATTTGACCCTGAGCTGATTTTCCAATCACACCTGTACAAACACCAAAACCTCTTATTTTCATCTCCATAACATTATCTGACTTTGTCCTTGCTGTAGCTCATCTGCTGCTGGTACCTTCCATGTAAACTCTACATTCAACTATTTTATCTGATCTCCCACATCCACAAGCTGAGGTACTCCAAAGTTTTGCTGTTATGTCCTAAATCCCTGTGCTCACTGAACTATACTGATTCCTAAGTCAAGCAACATCTTGATTTAAAAATGTCATCTTTCCTTCATGGCTTTTTCCCTCCTCATCTCCAATTACACAACCTGCTGAGATACCCCCATTTTAAATTGCAATCTATATCTTAGGTTGCCTAGGCCTTAAGCTCTGGAATTTCTTAGCCTTTCAGTTCTCCTTAAAACTAACCTGTTTGACTTTTCTTCTGGCCACCTGCATAATTGGTTTATCTGGCTCAGAGTATAACTTGTTTTATATGCTCCTGTAAAAGGCTTTGGGACGACATGTAAAGAATGCTCTATATTTTTGGGACATTTGAACAAAAAAGACATCCCAAAATTGACCTCAATTCATAAGCACCCAGATAGTAATACTGGTTAATAACCATTATTAACATTTCAACTTAATTTATGAATAAATTTAATTGACCATGGAGTTAAAGCTTTGTCATAGATCTGAAGGAAAGATCTGCAAAATATTTAAATGATTTCAGCATCAAATAGCAAGATTCCACAAAAATTGGTGAACATTTCAGATAAAAACAAATATGGTATATAAAAGTCTACAAAGTGAAGATATTTTCTGCGATCAGGACTAAATGTGGGTGCGGATTTCCTGACTGTCCACCCGCTTAATCATACTTGAGACTGACTATGAGGCTGTCCCTGGAAGAGCTATTTGATTCAAACTGGCAGGTGGAACAGATATTTGGCAGTGATGTTCTTCCAACAACCCACTGCAGAGATGGATAATGCACAGTCAGGATGGAAAAAGTGAGGGCTCCTGAAGATGGACATACACCCTTGAAAGATATGTGAAATTACTGAAATTATTTGCAGTCTCAGATGTGAGGTTACTGTGTACCCAATCCAGTGCCTAATGGTGAGCAAATTATCATTAATTTATTATCCAATCATTTCCATTGCTCACCCAAATCTGGCAAGATCACCCAGACAACCAGTGCACTGATTCAATGGCAATCTTTTGGATTTTCCTCCTAGTCTACCTCTGCAGTGTCTGAATACTGTACCATTATCCTGTTCTGCAGCTTGAAAGTGCCTCATGATACATTACTGCACAAATAGAAATTGTTTATTCTGCATTTAAAAAAAAATCAGAAGAGACAAACTCAAAATAACAATGAATCTACAACATTGTCCGCCGATGAACTAAAAGCCATGATGGCAGATTCTGAGGTGCCCGAAGTTTTCAACCTGTAAGAAAGTTGCCAGAGAGGTATTCAGTCATGTTCAAAATTCTGTACAGGATTTTATTTCAGTGAATAAACTAGTTTAACAGGTTCAATTAAACAAATTCAATTAAGTTCATAAAATTGAAAGGAGGAATAAAAATACATTTTTAAAAAGCTGAACAATTAGAAAAGTAAAATTTGTTTTACAGCCTGTGCACGCAATCTCTGCAGAAATGGCAGAAAATCTTTGAAGCTAAACTATTACAGTTTCTAAAAACAGTAAGAGATGTAATGCATTAAAAATTAGCAATTCCCTGAAAGCTGCCAATTAGTCAACCAGGTATCAGTAAATGGTTAGCAAAGCGATTTTAACAGAATTTATCCAAAATTTTTCATGTTCAAAATACAGTGGCTTTTTATAAATCTATAGATAAATGTGAAGAATATTTATCCAAACCTAGTTCTTGAGACCTGTATGGTGCAATTTATTTTGCATGCCTCCTCCTAGGGTAGCATATTTAACATGCAACACAAAAGTAATGTACTCTTACATAACTTCAGCAGAGCTCTTGTTAAATTAATTGACAGTTAACATCAGTGCTGGACCCTTTTTTTCTTCTGTTTTTTCTTGTTTTTATTTTTTAACACTATATTGCTTGTTGATATCTGCTGTGCTTCTTCTGAATTTACCTTTCTGAAGGATGAAAGAAAACAATGGATCAGCAACTTCCAAAACAGTAGCTGACTCAAATGTGTTTTACACACCCAATAAGTAGCAGTTAACAGTATATAGTAGTTATATAGTACATACTTATATATTTATAATAATTACACAGTCAAAAGATGTGTGGGTTAGGTAGATTGATCATGCTAAGTTGTCTCTTAGTATTGGGAGACTAGCCAGGGCAAAATGCGTGGATTATGGGGATATGGTCTGGTGAGATTGAGGTCGCTGCAGGCCTCCTTCTGCACTGTAGGATTGTATGATCTCTATTATTTCCAAGTACTTTGAAATTTACAGTACACAAATAGGCCTATAAGTCTAATGTTGGTGTTTATGCTCCACATGAGCTTTCTATCATCTTACTTCATGCTATTTCAACATTTTATATTCTTTTCTCCTTCAAATTCCCCATAAAATCCATCAATTCATTTCTCCTCAATGACTGCATTGAATTGAAGGCAGATCTCAAGAAGGCACATTTTCAGCTTTTAACATCACTACAAGATCCAGAAGATTTACTGAGCTATCAATACCCATGCCAATTAGCATGTGGCTTGCATAGCAATTCCTAGATTTTTAATGTAAGCCCCAGCTGCTGCTAAATACTTAATAAGATCTTTCCCCTGATATTTTCCCCATTACAGGGTCTGGGCATATCAATTATAATTAGATCTTTTCACTCCCTTTTCAAGTTCCTCCAAGTTATCCTTAACCTAGCACCAGTTAGATGTCTTAATAGTCTCCACTGCAGAGAATGCCATTTGACACTAATTATCAGATCTCTATCTACTACAACTTATTTCTAGTTTGCTCTCCTCAAGCTGTCTCTTGATTCATGGTTAGCATTCTATCTGCAACCTTCAGCTTGTCCCCACAGGTATCAATTACAATATTCTGTTGGGTAGGATTAAAATCCCTCCTTCGCTGTCTCTCCTGGGATCTGCTACCTTGCTAACTGACAGACACACACACCCTTTCCTATCTTTTTTAAGATGACTGCAGATTAAACTATCCAAAATAAACTATCCAAAAATTTCCCACCCTCCCGTGTGTCAAAATAATTCTAATTCAGCCACTGCACTGGACTGTCTGAATGGAGAAATATGTCCTCTTGATGTATTTATCTAAGATAGTTGGTCCCAAATTCAGCAGTTCTGACACACTGCCTGTGCAACCAATTCCAATTGTAAATACTAATTTATTTCTAGAATGAATTATCTCTTCAGATCTATGTTATCCTGTAAATTCCTTGGAGTGGCATCACTGCTCTGGAAGTACTTACCTCTGTTGAAATTATTAAATTCCTGTTTTGCCTGACCTTCTGCCCATTAGAGGAAGGAATCAGAATGGCAGGGGAGACCCATGGCAAGGGGGGTTGATCGGAAGTGGGTAAGAGGGCGTCAAAACAAGGAGTGAGGTGGAGGGGGAGGTGGGTATGTCATTCCAGGAAGGCAGGTGGGGATTAGGGCTTTTACTGAACACCACCAGTCTACCAGTGGAGACTAAAGCATAACATGCAACTCTGCGAAAGAAAATCCAGGAGTGAAACGTGGTTTTCATCAAGGGAGTTTCCTTTATTATGGGATTTGGGCATCACTGACAAGGCTGTAATTTGTTGCTATCCTTAATTGCCATTAAATGATGTGGCTTGCTAGGTAATTTCTATGAGTAGTTAACAGTTGACCACACTGCTGTGGATCTAGAGTCTTCAGTAGGCCAGACCAGGTAAGGATGGCAGATTTCCTTCCCAAAAGGACATTAATGAATCAGATGGATTTTAACAACAATTGAAGGTCACTATTACTGAGAATAGTTTTATATTCCAGATTTAATAGTTGAACTTAAAATTCCATCAGCTGCTGGCAACATCACTATCTTCCCTTACTGGGAAATGCCCCAGTTGCTTTACGTCAGTTATGACCTTGATTTAAACAGCAGATTTTTAACTTGGTGAGTTTATAATGTTTATAGGAAAACCATATATAATATCTATATATATATATAGCTTGTATAGTGGGAGGACATTGGAAAAAAAATACCTCGATGAAAGCCATAGATAGACAAAAGTACATATAATGACTAGAATTTTCAATTCTGGGTCAGGAACCTGGCCACTAGTTCAATTCCAGGTCCCAAGGCAGTACTGTTCCAGATAAGCTTAGTCAATTGATGAGAGAGATTAGGGTTACCAGCTCAAGAGACTGGAGGACCAATGTGAGATAGTCCAGAACTGACATCAGCAACCCCACCAGCCGGGTGGAAGCTGTCATTGTGTGAATGAGAAAAAGATGCATCAACATTGAGGCACTCTCTGAAGAGGAGGCCAAATTTTGAAAATATTGGAAACAGTCACAACTGCCTGACCATGATAGCCTCGATGTGGGCCATCTGCACTGACAACTAAAAATCCCAGTGATGTGGAAATAAGACCAACGAAAGCCCCGTAATCACTAATAATTAGCTGCCAGCGGATCTAAATATTAAATACACGTACCAAGTAATTCACCTCTTAAGAGGTTTCCAACCCACCTTCCTTTCTTTTTCATGCCTTCTGGTTCTAATATTAATGTTTCCTCCTCTTCACTGTCTGACAGATGGATAATTTCAGCTATACAAAAACATAAAGAAGAGTCAGCACATTTCACATGCTAAACTGAGCACAAGTCAGCAAAGATGTGGCATATTTACCATCTTTATGTGTGCTTGCTTTTTCATTATCAACGCCCAAACTCTGGGCACCTGGCTCAGGAACGATGTCCTCTTCATCTTCTTCCTCCTCTTCCTCAAGATCATTGATCATCCATTCATTTTGAATCCCTTCCCCAATTTGACCTGTTCCAGGAGCTCGCACAATTGGTTTTGGGACACTTCTTTCAGTTAAGAAAAATATTACTGAAGCACTATAAACCTTAGAAAACATGCCACACTTTTTTCAAAAATGTACTAATTGCTGTCATTGATAAAAACTTCCCTATTACAGTTAGAGTATACTTCAGTATTGTACAGTTTGCCACTTCAATTAGTTTTGGTTTACTATGTTTATAGCTTTGTACTTCAAAAACAATCACTTTTTGCCTTCATTTCTACATTACTTCCACTGCTATCCATATAAAGTCATGCCCTCGCGTGCCCCTTTTCACTAATGGTATGTATCTATTAAGTGTCTTCATACATAAAGTACATAAATATAACATGATTTTAAATATGATACATTTTCAAATCATGCTTTCCTGTCTAACTGCACTGGCCACCATGTTTTCCAACTCACCCACTCAAATTGTTTTGTTCAAAAGTTGGGTGCTTCCATTTTAGTGAATCATGAACTGAACCTTTAATTCTATTATATTGTAGTCACTATAAAGATGTTTTAATTCTCGCCTACTTTTCTGTCTCTTGGTTACTGCTTAGTATCAGTTACAATATGACAGTTCACATAAGTCCTTTTACTAACTGTCTGTATAACAGTCCTAGGTCACAATTTTATGCAATTTTAGAATTCCCAAAATATTGCAAGTAAACTAAAGTCATAATTGCAACCAATCAAACATGGCAGTGAAATTGGAATCTCAGAAAGTGGAGAGTGCGATGTGCAGTGCCTGATTAACTAGTTCAATTAGCAAGCAGTAAGTTAAGTTGGTGTTGCCTGCTGTCTTAAATAATTTCTGCTAACGCTGGTCATGAGCTGCATATGTCAATAAGGGGCCTGACATGAGTGGTACGCACAACTGAAATGAAAAGCAGCCTGCAACTCTGAAAGGACAGATGCATTGTGACTGAAAGAAAGGGCAGGTTGATTGGCCATGCTCAATTGCCCTTTAGTATCAAGGAATTAGCAGGGTAAATATATGAGGTTACAGGGATGGGGACTGGGTGGGATTGTTGTCGGTGCAGGTTTCATAGGCCGAATGGCCTCTTTCTGCACTGTAGGGATAAATAAATAATATTCTATTAATTTCCCTAACTCCCTTTCACAGTTAGAATTCTACAAACTCTATTTAAGTTAATAATTTTTTTTATTTTTCTTGCTATGAACAATTTACTTTTCTACTTTATACTTGATTTGAATTATCTTAGCCCACTCATTTAATTCATTTATATCCCCTTCTAGACTCCTTGTGTACTCTTCACATCTTACTTTCTTAAATTTGTGATCATCAGCAACCATACCTTTAATCCTTCCATCCAAATCATTTATATAAATAGTAGAAGATTGAGGCCCCAGCACAATTCCTGTAGCATACCACTCATCAATCTTACATACAGAAAAAATCCTCTTTTGCTTCTTTCTGTTTCCTGTTAGCCAGCTAATTTTCTATCCATGCCAATGTTCCTATACCATGAGCTTTTAATTTTTGTAACAACCTTTGATGTGACACTTAATCAAATACTTTTCTAGAAATTTAAATACAGTACATCCACTGGTTCTCCATTATCTGGAGAATATATTTTCAACTCTATCAGTACCTGCATTGGAACAAATGCTCTACCGTGATCGTTCTCAATTGTCTTGAATCTGAGATCATCCTCTCGTGTTATAAAAATTCCACGGTCTTTACAAAACAATGCAAGTATATTTTCCTGTATAAAATGTTATCATTTTTGATTTTGTCACATATAGAAACTCTACATATTCTTTAGTTATTTTGGACAGACCTCTTGAAATGTTCTCATGGTCTGTTAGAGAACCCTGATCTACTGGATACCACTCTGTATTGCAACATTTAGCTATTTTTATCTTTTCTATCTTAGAATTCTATTTTCCTTCCATGCCTTGTCTATTTGTCTTCTGTTCCCCCAGTAAAATTAGTTTGACATTTTATCTGACTGAAATTTGCAAAACATTCTTTTGAGTTATGTTGCAGCTGTATAAAGTGGTGAGGCCATACCTGGAGTACTGTGTACAATTTTGGTCTCCTTACTTGAGAAAAGATATTTGCTACTGGAGGGGGTGCAGGGAAGATTCACTAGGTTGATTCCAGAATTGAGAGGGTTAGCTTATGAGAAGAGACTGAGTAGACCAGGGCTATACTCATTGCAATTCAGAAGAAAGAGGGAGATCTTATAGAACATAGAACATAGAGTCAAGCAACAGCTGTTGACTCTATGTTCTATGTGGCGAGTGGGCAGGTAAGCAGAGCTGAGTCCACAAAAAGATCAGCTATAATCATACTGAATAATGAAATAGGCTCAAGGGGCCAGATGGCCTACTACTCCTGGTTGTTAAGAGTTTAAAAACATCTTATGATTGAATTACAAGAGGAATTTTTAAGGATATGGAATTTTTAAGGATATGAAATTTAAGAGCACAATTGGACAAGGTGATTCACGTGAAGAAAACAATGGCATAAAGTCATTGAGTCAAATACCTTTTTTTTCGCTGTAACATTCAATGATTTTAGGCAAAGGACATGAACAATCAGGATAAGCGTTGTCACAGTAAACCAGCAAAAATGTTATCAGCAGAATATTTATTTCAATTCTTTCAATGAATGAGTGAATTTAAATACTATTTTAAGAAGCAAAATGCACAGCAATGGTTATCCAAGTATGCCACATCAGTGCAGGGCTGAGGGAGTTCTACACTTCAAAAATATTATCTATCAGATGAGGTGGTAAACAAAAGCCCCTGTCTGCCTCCTTAAGAGAACACAATCCCGTGGCACTAGCTGAAGAGCGGAGAGATTCTTCCAATGTCTAAATTTATATTTATCCCTCAACTAACCTCACTAAAAGAGATTTATCTATTCACATCTTAACGTGAGACATTATGCATTCGTTACATTTTCTGACATTATGAAAGGAGGCAAGAGAGGAGATTGCAGAGCCTCTGGCTCTGATCTTCAGGTCCTCGTTGGTTACGGGTGTGGTTCCGGAGGACTGGAGGATAGCGAATGTGGTCCCATTGTTTAAGAAGGGGAAGAGAGACCTTCCTGGGAATTATAGGCCAGTGAGTCTTACTTCTGTTGTGGGCAAGGTATTGGAGAGAATTATTAGGGATAGGATTTATAGTTATTTAGAGAGAAATGAATTGATTGGGGATAGTCAGCATGGTTTCGTGAAGGGTAGGTCATGCCTTACTAACCTCATTGAGTTTTTTGAGAAAGTGACCAGAGAGGTGGATGGGGGTAAGGCGGTTGATGTAGTATATATGGACTTTAGTAAGGCGTTTGATAAGGTGGCCCATGGAAGACTTCTACAGAAAATGCAGATGTGTGGAATAGAGGGTGATTTAGCTAATTGGATTAGGAATTGGCTGGCAGATAGAAGACAGAGGGTGGTGGTTGATGGGAGATATTCATCGTGGAGTTCGGTGACGAGTGGTGTGCCTCAGGGGTCTGTTTTGGGGCCCCTGCTGTTTGTAATTTTTATAAATGATCTGGATGAGGGTATTGAGGGATGGATCAGTAAATTTGCAGATGATACTAAAGTTGGTGGAGTGGTAGATAGTGAAGAGGGGTGTTTTAGTTTACAGAGTGACTTGGACAAGTTGCAGAGCTGGGCCGAGAGGTGGCAAATGGAGTTTAATGTGGAAAAGTGTGAGGTAATGCACTTTAGCAGGAACAATAAATGTGTAGAGTATAGGGCTAATGGTAGGGCTCTTAATAGTGTTGAGGAACAGAAGGATCTTGGTGTATGTGTCAATAGATCCCTGAAAGTAGGCAGTCAAGTGGATAAAGTTGTTAAGAAGGCATATGGAGTCTTAGCTTTTATTGGTAGGGGGATTGAATTTAGGAGCCGCAGCATCATGTTGCAACTGTACAAAACTCTAGTGCGGCCGCACTTGGAGTATTGTGTGCAGTTCTGGTCGCCACATTATAAGAAAGATGTGGAGGCATTGGAGAGGGTACAGAGGAGGTTTACCAGGATGTTGCCTGGTATGGAGGGCAGGTCCTATGAAGAGAGGTTGAAGGATTTGAGGTTGTTTTCGTTAGAAAGGAGGCGGCTAAGAGGGGATCTTATTGAAGCATATAAGATGATTAGAGGTTTAGATAGGGTGGACAGTGATAGCCTTTTTCCTAGGATGGAGAAAGCTAGCACGAGGGGACACAGCTTTAAATTAAGGGGTATGAGTTATAGGACGGATATCAGAGGTAGGTTCTTTACTCAAAGAGTGATTAGGGAGTGGAATGCCCTGCCTGCAGCTGTTGTAGATGCGCCAAGTTTGGTGGCGTTTAAGAGGTTAATTGATAAGTATATGGAAGAGAAGGGAATGGTTTAGTTTGGAGGGGCATTGCTTTTTATTTCGGTCGGCACAACATCGAAGGCTGAAGGGCCTGTTCTGTGCTGTATTGTTCTATGTTCTACGTTCTATGAAAGTGACTCCACTTAAAAAAAAATTATTTGATAATGATGCACGTGAGATGTCACAACATCATAAAGGTGCAATCTAAATGCAACTGAGAGGTTTACAGCACAGAAACAGGAAATTCAACCCAATAGATATATGCATCACATCAGCCCAATTTTACCTTATTTCACCTCATCTTTCATTCTTTCAATAACAAATGCTTGTTAGCCATGGAATATCAACATAAGTGACATTAAATTGTTCGCAGTGGTTCAGTTCACCTCTAAGTCAGACGGCTGGGGATTCAAGTCTCATTCTGAAGATTACAGCATAAAAATCTAGACTGGCTACCAAGTGAAGTACAGACAGAGTGCTACACTGTTGGAGATGCAATCTTTCAGATGAGATGTTAAACCGAAGGATGGAAAAGAATCTATTGCAGCATTCTGAAAAACAGCATTAAAGTATTTTTGAAAAAAGAGACACAGGGTGGGTCTTCCTCCACCACTGTTGTGTTTCGCAGCACATGCTGCTCTCACTGGCAGTGGGATCTTATGGTTCCAACATTCTCAACAGAATTTCCCACTGAATACACACCTCACTGCTGGGAAAACTCGTCAGGGGTGCGCTGTCAGCATGACCATAAGATCCTGCCAACATAAATGCTAGCAAAATTTTGGCAATGCTCTCTAGCTTTACATCTTGCAGTCATCAGGATAGATCAGAAAATCACCAATAGTAATGTTTTCTAAATTACAACACTTTTGCCTAGTGCTTTGAGATGCAACAAGATTGTAAAGATGTGCTGTAAAAATGTAAGCTTGTCTTTATTCTATCATATAAACATTACGGACTTTGCAATTTTTTTTAGTGCATATAAATATATGTTAGGAATCAAATTAAATGTTTCAACATGGAATTAAGTATTCTAACAGGATAGCAAGAAATGATCAACTTAAAGTAACAGAAAGATAGTTTGAAACCTGGAATAAAATGCTTTACTAAGCAATTTAATAATCAGCTTTAAGTTAACATTAATGACTAGATCAATGAGCAAAAGATACGGTAATGTGGATGGTTCAGCCTTTGATACAATTTCTTCAGCTTTTTCTTCAACACCATCTGTATCCACTGGAGTTTCATCAAGCTTAAAGGTAGTAATCCGTTTGTTTGGTATGGATTCTGCAAAACCAAACTTCCCACCTTCTTTCCTGCGTAATGCAACATTCATAGATAATCTATCAGGATTTTGCATAAAATCTTAGCAGTTGGGTTTACAGTTATTATTACTTTATCAAATTACTTGAACAATGGTCTTTTCTACAATTTGATATCAGTGTTTATAAGAAAGGAGAAAAGACATGACAGATTTGAAATTTCTCTAGGGTTCCATTAGTCTCCTGGAACTCTGAAACCCATCAGAAAACAGTGGATTTTCACCATTCCGTGATTACCTAAGAACTTGGACTTCAGTCCACCCTGGAATGAGGGCCTCCTATGCAGGAAGTTTTCATTCCTGTGTGTATTATTGGAAGAGGCTGGTATACATGTCAGACTTTAAAAAGATATTGGAAGGATCAATGTATAAGAATTTGAGCTCCAGGTGATCCCAAACAAAGCTTTGCTTTCATCCCAGACCTGTTTGTGTAATAAGCTTTCCACTTGTGAATAGTGCTCAAACTATCCGATGTAATTGATAATGACAAAGTACCAACAAACATTGAAGAAATTAGGGGGAAGGGCTGGTTCACTGTCTATATCATGCTCTGTGCCCATGAAGATTCATTTGTGAAACCCTCCCTAGTTTGTCTCACCTTTGCTGAACAGTATGGAATCCTGACAAAATGCTGGCTTATCTGCCCAAGGTCAACAGTGAATTTCACCGAAAGCCATCAAGCAATGCCAAAGGCTACCATAGGAAAGATGATTTGTGACTCTTGCAAGAAGTGCAAAATTCTCCTCTTGTACAAAAAAAAAATTACCTGAGATCAATCATAATATCAGTTCACCAGTGATTTTATGCAAATATTCTTGTGAGAGCTCTTATCCATTATCAAATTATGTGAGCTGGTAGTGAAGATGTGTCTGTGTGCCAAAAATTAGTGCAGCTTTAAAATTCCTGTAACCTGAATTACTTTATGATAAATGAGCTGGTCATAACTTTCAAACTTTCATACTTCAAAGGGTTATGACAGTTTTAGAATAGTAAAAATGGGTTTTATGTAAGGAGCTATTGAAAGAATTTATTTGATTTTTTCAGGGGTAATGCTGTCAGCAGTAAAACCAGCTTCTATTGTCCACCCAAAGGTGGTGGTGAAACTCAGGTAGTCATTTAAATCACCAATCTGAAGTGTTCCAATATCAAAAATATGTTGCATTAAAAAGTGTTTTTCATCTCCATAAGGTTTTGGTAATTATACATGGAGAAACAATAAATGGACATCTCATTTCAATCACCAACTTTTAAATTCACCCTTCTGAATGTAAAATATCGAAGTCTTAAAAATCCAATCAAAAACATTTGCTTCCATATATTCGAATCTGTAATTTACCTTTAAAAAAACCATTAGAAATTGGCTCACAAATCTGACAAATTATGACAAATAAAAGGTGTATGTGGTCTATTAAAATATATTCAAATGATTTTGATGGATAAATTAATCATTGAAAATACATTTCAGTAAATACATGATTTAGAAAAATAAATTATATCTGACAAACCATATGTTTACAATTTTAAAAATAACATTCACATTCAAATGTCAACTTTATATTTGCAGGCAACAGAATACCGAAAAGTTTTGAAGAGCTACCCACTATAAATTTTCGTTTAAACTAAAAAAAAGTACAGAAAAGATTTACGAGGATGCTACTGGGACTTGATGGTTTGAGTTATAAGGAAAAGCTGGATAGACTCAGACTTTTTCCTTGGAGTATAGGAGGCTTAGGGCTGATCTTATAAAGGTCTATAAAATAATTAGGGGCATAGATAAGATAGATAATCAACATCTTTCCCAAAAGTAGTTTAATTTGCATAATTGCGAGGTGACGCATTTTGATAGACTGAACCAGGGCAGGACTTTACTCAGTTAATGGTAGGACACTGGGGAGACTTGCAGAACAAAGAAATCTAGGAGCTACATGTTCATATCTCCTTGAAAATGGAGCCACAGGTGGACAGATTAGTGAAGAAGACATTCAGCATGCTTGGTTTCATCGGTCAGAACATTGAATACTGGAATTGGAATGTCTTGTTGAATTTAGGTGAGGCCACACTTGGAATGCTGTGTGCAATTCTGGTCACCCTATTGTAGAAAGGATATTATTAAACTAGAAAGAGTGGAGAAAAGATTTAATAGGATGCTACTAGGACGTGATGGTTTGAGTTACAAGGAGGGGTTGGGACTTTTTTTCTGGAGCGTAGAAGGCTGGGGTGGTAATCTTACTAAGAGTTACAAAATAATGAGGGGCACAGATCAGCTGGATTGTCAATATCTTTTCCCAAAGGTAGGGGAGTCCAAAACTAGAGGGCATAGGTTTAAGGTGAGAGAGGAAAGAGAAGTGTCCAGAGGATCATTTTTTTCACGCAGAGGGTGGCGAGTGTCTAGAACGAGCTGCCAGAGGTAGCAGTAGAAGTGGGTACAATTTTGTCTTTTAAAAAGCATTTAGACAGTTACATGGGTAAGATGGGTAGAGAGGGATATGGGCGAAATGCATGCAATTGGGATTAGCTAAGGGGTTTAAAAAAAAGAGTGGCATGGACAAGTTGGGCCAAAGAGCCTGCTTCCATGCTGTAAACCTCTATAAAGGTAAAGGAGTCTGAAACTAGAGTGCATAGGTTTACGGTGACGGGGAAGAGATACAAAAGTTTGCAGAGGAGCAAATTTTTACACTCAGAAGGTGGAGAAGGTCTGGAATGAGCTGCCAGAGGCAATAGTACAGACGGGTACAATTTTGTCTTTTAAAATGCATGATGGGAATAGAATGGTGTAGAGATGCCAGCGTTGGACTAGGGTAAACACAGTAAGAAGTCTGACAACACCAAGTTTAAATCCAACCGATTTATTTGATAGTAAACTCACAAGCTTTCGACCTTATGGTCTTCATCAGATGAATGAGGTGTTCAGGTCTATGTGCTGTTGGAGACCAGAACACCTCATTCACCTGACGAAAACCATAGGTCGAAAGCTTGCGAGTTTACTATCAAATAAATCGGATTTAAACCTGGTGTTGTCAGACTTCTTACTGGGAATAGAATGGGCCAAATGCAGGCAATTGGAATTAACTTAGTGGTAAAACCTGGGTGGCTTGGACAAGTTGGACCGAAAAGCCTGCGTCTATGGCTCTAAGAACCCTAATTGATTTGAGTCTGCAACCATATTTGGATACTCAAGAGACTTTCATCCCCCTCCCACAGGGTAACTCAAGTTGGGGTACATTACTAAGGGTTCTTCTCCCCACTCCCCAAAGAATATTATCCAAATGGCTGTTTTTTTTAAGAATAGACAGCAAATGTCAAGGACTCAAATATTCAGGGCTGAATACTCTTTCTGTACCCAAAAATCAAACTGATACACTGATCAGATGACACTGGATAAGGATCAGAAATCTCAGTTTGAGGAGAGACAAACTTGGGTAAGGACACAGAAACTGAATCTGATGCCTTCGACTACTTTTGAGTGAAAACTCAGCACAGAGCAGATATTAAGACCAGAACTTCTTCACTCAAAGGGTGGTGAATCTCTGGAATTCTCTGCCCATTGAAGTGGTGGAGGGTACCTTGCTGAATATATTTAAGTCACAGGTAGATAGATTTCTGATAGACAAGGGAATTAAAGGTTATGGGGAACAGGCGGGAAAGTGAAACTGATCCATTTCATAGAACATAGAACATTACAGCGCAGTACAGGCCCTTCGGCCCTCAATGTTGCGCTGGCCAGTGGACCCTCTAACCTAAACTATTCCAATATCATCCATATGCCTATCCACCGAACATTTGAATGCCCCCAAAGTAGGCGAGTCCACAACTGCTGCAGGCAGGGCATTCCACGCTCTCACCACCCTTTGTGTAAAGAACCTGCCTCTGACATCCGTCCTACAACTACAACCTCTTAATTTAAAGTTATATCCCCTCGTGTTGGTCATCACCATCTGAGGAAAAAGGCTCTCACTATCCACCCTATCCAATCCCTTGATCATCTTATACGCCTCAATTAGGTCACCGCGTAACCTTCTTCTCTCTAATGAAAATAACCTCAGGTCCCTCAGCCTTTCCTCATAAGGCCTTCCCACCATACCAGGCAACATCCTGGTAAACCTCCTCTGCACCCTTTCCAATGCTTCCACATCTTTCTTATAATGCGGCGACCAGAACTGTACGCAATACTCCAAGTGCGGCCGCACCAGAGTTTTGTACAGTTGTAACATAACCTCACGGCTCCTAAATTCAATCCCTCTACCAATAAAAGCTAACACACCGTACGCCTTCTTAACAACTTTATCAACCTGGGTGCCAACTTTCAAAGAGCTATGTACTTGTACCCCAAGATCCCTCTGCTCGACAACACTATTAAGGGTCCTTCCATTAGCCCTATATTTCATATGCCTGTTATTCCTACCAAAGTGAATCACCTCACACTTATCCGTATTGAATTCCGTTTGCCACCTCACGGCCCAGCTCTGCAACCTATCTATATTTCAGATCAGCCATGATTTTATTGAATGGCGGGGCAGGCTCGAAGGGCTAGATGGCCTACTCCTGCTCCTATTTCTTATGTTCTTATGTAAATCCACTTATTTAATACCATTGGAGAAGTCCCAATCTAAAAAATAACTTACTTCCAAAACACAGCATTCTTTATGAAAAAGGTATTTAAAATAAACTTACCTGACTTTTTTGTCATTTTCAAGAGCTTTTTGCATTAGTTCTGTAATCTCTGCCACCTTCACGCCAGCTATTTTAGTACAACGGAGAACCTAAAATGAAATAAGATTATTGTTCTTTCTTTTTCCCATTTCTTTCTCCTCACCTGGAGATGTTGATTTATGTTGGAGTCTACAGGTACCAGCAGCCCTAAAATTATTTTGTGTGATATCCTAAACCATGGACATAGAACAATACAGCACAAACAGGCCCTTCGGCCCACGAGTTGCGCCGATCACATCTACCAATCCACAGACCTATTTATAACCCCCTATCCTATTCTTTTCCATATACTCATCCAGAAATCTTTTAGAAGACCCCAGTGAGTTTGCCTCAACAACCTCCGACGGCAGCCGATTCCATTCACTTACCACCCTCTGAGTGAAAAACTTACCCCTAACATCTCCTCTGTATTTGCTTCCCTGCACCTAAATCTGTGTCCTCTCAGTGACCATTTCATCTCGGGGAAATAGTCTCAGAGTCCACCCTAAGTATTCCTCTCAACATTTTATAAACCTCTATCAGGTCGCCTCTCAACCTACGTCTCTCCAGTGAGAAGAGTCCCAGCTCCCTCAACCTATCTTCATAAGGCCTGCCTCCCAATCCAGGCAGCATCCTTGTAAATCTCCTCTGAACTCTCTCAATAGCCTCTACATCCTTCCTATAATGAGGCGACCAGAACTGCGCACAATACTCCAACTGGGGTCTGACAAGAGTCTTATAGAGCTGCATCATTACTCCTGACTCCTAAACTCTATTCCTCGATTAATGAAGGCCAGTACACCGTACGCCTTCTTGACCACTTCCTCCACCTGCGAGGCCGATTTAAGAATCCTATGGACCCGGATCCCGAGATCCTTCTGGTCTACAACACAGCTAAGACTCCTACCTCTTATATTGTACTCCTTTATCCCATTATTCCTGCCAAAATGGACCACTACACATTTATCCGCGTTGAAGTCCATCTGCCACTTCTCTGCCCAGTCTTGAATCTTGTCTATGTCCCGCTGCAACTTTTGACATTCCTCCAGATCATCCACAACCCCACTGATCTTTGTATTGTCGGCGAACTTACTAACCCATCCCTCCACTTCCTCATCCAGGTCATTTATGAAAATGACAAACAGCAGGGGTCCCAGAACAGACCCCTGGGGCACTCTGCTGGTTATCGACCTCCATGCAGAACAAGACCCATCCAGAACCACTCTCTGCCTTCTGCCGGCAAGCCAGTTCTGGATCCACGAGGCCAAAGCCCCTTGGATCCCATGCCCTCTCACCTTCTCCAGAAGCCTTGCATGGGGGACCTTATCAAACGCCTTGCTAAAATCCATGTACACTACGTCCACCGCCCTTCATTACTCTATTCAACATAAAGGCATAAAAACCGAGATTGATTTTGTCCTTTTGTAATTATAAATGATCACTTTATAAACATAGGCAAAAAGTGCCCAAGCAGATGCTGCAACAACAGCCTGTATTTCTATAGTGCCTTTAAAATAGTAAAACGTTTCAAGATGCTACACAGAAACGTTATCAGGAGGAAATATTAAGACCAAGCTTTTAGACACCCATCTTAAACAATGAGAAGTAGAGAAGCAGAGATTTGATAAAGGAATTCCATGGTTTCGAGACTTAGTAACTGAATGCAGTGGTGGAGTAATTAAAATGGGGAATTTATAAAAGATAGATTGGTATGTTGAGATCTTGGGAGGTTGCAGGGTTTCAGATGCTCCTAGAGATGGGGAGCAGATACAGCCTCGGAGCAATTTGAAAATGAGTTTTAAAACTGAGACATTAGGTTGGGGCAGGTGGCAGACACCCCTGTATCAGCATCACCTCTATCATGATATGATGCTTGACTCATCTGTCAACAGTTCTGATGAGCCATAATGGAACCACACCAATCTCCTCAGAAGGCAAACACTGGACACGGTGGACAGAGTACCCTTTGTCGTCCAGTAGTTCCCCATAGCGGAGAAGCTACAACATCTCTGAAGCCTTCAACATGTCATGAACATCTTGCCAAGGCCATCCCCACTTCACGTCTTCAAACAATCACATAACCTCAAACAGACCATTGTGTGCAGCAAACTACCCAGCCTTCAGGAAAACAGTGACCACAACACCACATAACCCTGACACAGCAATCTCTGCAAGATGTGCTGGATCATTGACACAGATGCCATCATCTCACATGAGAACACCATCCACCAGGTACACGTTACATACTCTTGCAACTCGGCCAATGTTGTGCATCTGATACACTAAAAGAAGGGATGTCCCAAGGCATGGTACATTGGGGAGACCACACACAAATGCTATGACAGCAGATGAATGAACGTCGCTTGACAATCACCAAGCAAGAACGTTCTCTTCCTATTGGGGAACACTTCAGTGGTCACGGGCATTAGGCCTCGAGCTTTGGGTAAGCATTCTCCAAGGCAGCCTTCACGACACACAACAGCACAGTGTTGCTGAACAGAGACTGGTAGCCAAAGTTCCACACACAAGGACGGCCTCAATCGGATCCTGGGTTCATGTCACACTATCTGTAACGCCTGTGATTTGCCTGGGCTTGCAAAATCTCTAACTGTCCTGTCTGGAGGCAATACACATCTCTTTAATTTGTACTTAATGCTCTTTCCACTCACATTGTCTGTACCTTTGAGACTTGATTACTTGTAAAGACTTGCATTCCAACCATTATTTTGTAAATTGAGTTTGTGTCTTCATATGCCCTGTTTGTGAACAGAACTCGCATTCACCTGATGAAGGAGCAGCAAGTGCTCTGAAAACTAGTGGCTTTTGCTATCAACTAAACCTTTTGGACTTTAACCTGGTGTTGTGAGACTTCTTACTGTGTTTACCCCACTCCAACTCCGGCATCTCCCGTAGGACAGGGGCTTAGTACTATAATGCTTCAATTATCTGACTACCAAGGACAAAACAATATCTTCCCAGCTCCTCTTCTCTGTATTAGACCTGACCACATTACTTCCCAACAGTATTTCAAAAACTTGCCTGTCACCACCTGATGCTTTTGAGTCACAAGGAGGGGTTGTACCAACTCTTCTTCCATACTTAACTATTATTGGTGTCCTCACATCAAGCACCAACAATCTACATTTACCTGGCAGCTATTGCTAAACATTTCACACTTCTCTGCTTCAAAATTACTGTACATATTTGATCTCATGTAAACGTCAACCCCTGACTTTACAAGGACATTCTACTCCTACTCACAATGTTTAAAATGACACAGCAGAGACCAAGATTTGAAGCATCAATTTCTGATTTTTCTGTATTAATGGTAGATCAGAGTGCAATTTTCCCACTAAGAAATTAGTGATCTTTAAGTTTAATTTCTCACTAAAATCACAGAGATAAGATTGAACAAACAGTAGAATCAATGTGCACCAGCCCAAGAGGTATCTATGTGGAACAATCAGCTAGATATGTGAGTCACTAGAATGTCTTTGAAAAATAAGCCCCTTAAAAATATTATCTGTATAAAAGTCAACCCCCTTAACTTTTGCCTAAAAACGGTATCAAAAAATTAGATTTTTACATGAGTATATATAGCATGCCCAACATTGCACAATATTTATCACCATACAGTACATAGTGTGCAGAAGAAACTGACTCACAGTAACTAGAGAAGAACTGGGAGATGGCCTTGATCAAAGCACCCACTTAAATTGGGTATGAAACTATGGACATTGTTGCTATAGATAGATTAATCAACAGGTGAAAAGTGACTATCTCTTGCACGTTTTCTCATTGCTATTCAGGAAAGACAGATTAGGGAAATAGTAGTGGCAATATTGATTAAGGAAAATATTCAAATAGGAGAGAGAAAGAGAGATGATGTTCTAGGAGGGCCGCAGGGCTCGTCAAGGACAAAATCTATTTGCTTGGAGGTTTAAAAAAAAGAGGTAACATTACACTATTGGGTACATTCAATTGGTCACCAACAAGTCAGAAAGATATAGAGAAACAAACTTGCACAGAAATTACAGAGTGCAAGAACTATAGAGTAGTTATAAATGGGATTAATAGGATAATAATATGGGATAGCCTTCTGGCAGAGAGGGGCGAGAATTTCTTAAGTATGTGAAGGGGAATATTTTGCTGATCAGTACATTTCTAGTCCAATACAGAAGGAGGAATAGCTGAATCTTGCTCTTGGGAATGAGAAGAGTCAAGTAGAGCACGTGTCAATAAAGGAATATATAGAGAAGAAAGATTGTTATCAATTGTTTTAGATTATCTATGAGAAAGGACAATGAGCAATCCAGAGCAAAACTACAACAGACCAAATATCAGCAGGTTGAGAACAGATCTAATCCAAGTAAATTGGATTCAAATCAGCAGGCACCGCTGTAACTGAGCAATAAGCAGCCACTGTAATCAGTCAGACCTTTCTTTGCAAATCTATGCAGATTCTTCTTTATTAATCCATGCTTTTCTGAATCATGATTAATACGGTCCCTTTGAAACTTTCCAATAATTTACTGTACTGTTGTTCTCAAGTAATCACAGTCAACCAATGTTAGTAGTCATTCAGTCCTCTTGCATCATCCTATATCCTGAGGGGATTGGAAAATTATGGTATCTGTTCAGTTTTTAATGTTGATCATGTAAAAACATTATGAGCCAGATATAAAAATTTTTGTCCCTGACAGAAGAAGCTTGCTTCTGACTTCCTGAGCTGGGTCAACATGTGGGAGGTTAGTAACTGATAGTATGTAGATAATCATTCACCTGCTATACAATCGTATCTTTCTTGTTCACAGAGCTGCTGACTTATTGGGAAAAATTCTTTCCGCTACATGGATAACATGTGACAGCCTGACATAGGAAGCCTTTCAAGCTGACATTTATGGGGAATGTTTTAAAAGAACTGACCTGTGCAAAAAGTAGGTATAGACTGTCACCTGTGCAGCCCATAAAGCTCTTCCCACACACACACCTTGCCCACTCCAGGATGAATCCTACTTTCAGCCCTAATCTACTTGAAGATTTAGATGTCAAAAACAAAGGTGAAAAATCATTGCATTCCAATGCAGAAGTCTAGACAGATACCATTCTGAGTGCTTGAAGGAGCTTGCTCCTTTAAATGCTGTTTTTGAGAATCAGATCATGCCTATATTGTCCTGTAGTGCTGGGCAGATTTAGGCCTACATGGTATTTGTGCTATTGAGAGTGAAATGGTGTTGGGGTTTTACTGACATCAAGGAACATGGATAAGTTTAAACTCAAATTTATAGAAAAATCAAATGATTGCATTCTGAATGAACATTTTCCACAAAATAAGACACACACACATTCATCACTCTGATGGAGAAGCCAGAATAAGATAATTCAGTCTTTATGAGTAGCCTGGAAAACATGCCTCTTTGTTTAATATACTAAAACCTCCAAATGGAAATGTTTTCTTGTCTACTGCGGGCAAATCAAGTAGATTCATCAGTATTATGATGCTCATTGCACACTAAAAATCTAAATGAGTTATGTTAGATGACAGGAGAATACTGTCAGAAAGAACCAAGAGTTTAGATCAAATAATGTCGGCGAAGTAATCCAAAGATGATTCTTTATAAAATCAAAAAAGTAGAACCCCAACAGCAATAATGTGACAGCATTCACTCAATGCAACATAAAATACAACCAGCAACATGGGCAATTGCACTCCAAGCTTTCAGCAACACAAAACAATCAGAAACACATCTTCACATGACATAATTAAAAATATATTGCGCCTCTTCAAGATTCATTAGTTTCCTAATTTATTAGCAATTTATGTGAAATGCTTCTAAAATAAATTAGAAAACAAAACCAATTGGAAGGTATTGCAAAACAACAAAGTTCAAAATTACATAATTCTCACAAAGAATTATGATGAGCTGCATTTTTAAACTGCTATAGTCTATGCAGCGGGTCAAGAATGTAGCTCACCACCTTCTCGAGCGCAATTAGAGATGGACACTAAATGCTGGTCCAGCCAGTGACATCCCACATCCCATGAACCAATAACAAAAATATCTTGCATGCTGACTGACCTGCTATGCACTGCCAGCATTTTGGTTTAAGGGCATAGATGTCCTAATTACTGACCTGATCTTTTAGAAGCATGATTCCACCACTGGACTGAATGGTGCATAGCTCACGATGTTTGTTCATGGCAATTACCAGAAGTCCATCCATGACTCGTTCCTCATGTTCAATTGGATCCACTAACAGATAGGTTCTATAAAAAAATTAGAAAACACAGATGGTAAACAGATTTAATCCCACATACCCACTTTGTTCTCATATCTCTTTTGTTACCTTTCCTTTAACTAGTTAATATTTTAAATGCTGATGAGTCTGTGGTTCAAAACATTTTTAATTCCAGAATTATTTTCCACAGTCTTGTAACCCTCTGTATAAAAGTTCCTTTTCTGCTATCCATAATTTTATATCAATTTTTAGTGACATACAGTGCTATTTGTGACTGTTTCATTTCAACAAAATATCCTAGATCGTTCTTGCAGTATAATATCTAATAAACGTCCAATGACTGAGTGGAGAATTTTTTTAGGACAAAGGGACAGATTATCCTATTTAGCATGTGGATTTAAAGTATGGTCTGATAAAGCTATGAAGGAAAACTGACAAAAAGAATCATGCCTATAACAAAACCCTCCTGATTTTTTTCTATCTATTTAAATCAAAGGGAGTAAAACTGAGGAGTTGTAGTATGAAAACCCAATCCTCCCTGTTTGAGCTTCCTCTATCATTCCTTCAAAGTGATGCTTTATGTTCAAATATAAAAAAAAAATCTGCACCAAGTTGCCTATTTTCACTATCTGACTATCCCAGGTTACAAATAATTTCTTTAGCAATGAATAAAATATTCACAAGTTTATTGTTCAAGGTACATCAAACAACTCTACACAATGCTATATGATTCTTTATATTTCCATACATCTGTGATTGTGATAAAGTAGTAATTTGATTTCTCAAGAGGTGACTACAGTAGTGGATGGGAGAAATATCTTTATGTTAAGGCATTTCAGCAGTCTCACATGAAAGAATGTTAGCTAAAGCTAAAGCTTACAGAATTGAAAGCAAATTATTGAGTAGGGATGTTGGTTAGGCAGGTGAATTGACAGGATGTGACTATTGGTGTCACCCGTGGATCTATGCTGGGGCCTCAACAATTCACAACTGGGTGAACTTGTTGTAAACCTCAATGATGGTCTGAAAATATAGCAGGATGGGGGTCTTTAATTGATTAAAGTTTATTTAACTGAATATAAATTAGGCTCAAGTCTGTCACCAGCAAAGGGTGGTGAAAATCAGATTTCACAATCATGCCAGTGAGATTTGTGATTTCCAGGCTTCGCTGGATCTTGAACTCCTGCCGGAAATCTCCCGGATAGAGACTGCATGTGATGATCCTGCTCATTATAAAATAAAAGGAAAAACTTTAAAAGTGATGCAGGAACAGAGGGATTTCAGTGCATGTGTACATAAATATATGGCAGCATGATAGCACAGTGGTTAGCACTGTTGCCTCACAGCACCATGGACCCAGGTTCAATTCCAGCTTTTGGTCACTGTGTGTGGAATTTGCACTTTCTCCCTGTGTCTGTGTGGTTTTCCTCTGAATGCTCTGGTTTCCTTCCACACTGCAAAGATGCGCAGGTTAGGTTGATTGGCCATGCTAAATTGCCCCTTAGTGTTAGAGGGATTAGCAGAGTAAATACTTTGGGTTAAAGGGGTAGGGTCTGGGTAGAATTGTTGTCGGTGCAGGCTTGATGAACTGAAAGGCCTCCTTCTGCAAAACAGGAATTCTATGAAAACCCATTTAAATCTATGAAGTCACTGAAGGTGATAGGAATAGGGGCACTGAGTATATGAATAATTAAGTCATGTTGAACTTGTATAGAAGATACTAATTCGGCCTCATCTGGAGCACTGCATCTAATTCTGGGTGCTGTATTTGAGGAAGATGTGAAGGCATTAAAGAGTACAAAGGCAATTTACAAGAATGATTCTAGGGATAAAAAACTGTATCTATGAGGATAGATTGGAGAGGTTTTCCTTGGAAAAAAGGCAGCTGAGAGGACACTTGACACAGGTATTCAAGATCCTGAGGAGTATGAACAGCGTAAAAAGTGAGAGATGTTTCCCACTCAAGTCAACATCAAGAATTAAAGGGCCCAGATTCAAAATAATGGGCAAAATGGGTAAAAGTTATGCAAGGAAAAAAATGTTCCATCCAGAGAATAGCTAATGCCTGGAATGAACTTATTGAGTGGGTGGTGGAGGCAAGTTCAATTGGGATTCAAAAGAGAATTGGATTGCAATCTGTTACAGAAATAAGTCAGGGAAATGGGATTAGATAGAATGCACTTTCAGACACCAAGTGCAGACTTAATGGACTGAATGGCCCCATTTGCACAGTAAAGATTTTATAATACGGACAGATATTAATTGATGAACTGAATGAGCAAAACTATGGTGAATTGATCTCAAAGTGGGCAAATGTGGGGTTTTGGACTTTTGGACTCAAAAAACATAAGTACGATACATTATCAATGGTGCAAAAGTAGGAACAGCGGTGAAGAAAAGAAACTTGGAATACAGACACATGGTCATTAAAATGCCTTGAACAGGTGCAGAAAATAATGCAAAAGGCTGATGGAATGCCGGCCTCCAAATCTTGAGAGCTAGAATACAACTAGAATACACCAGAATACAAACTGAAATCATACCTGGGATATTGTGTTCAGCCCTGAGTACCATACCATATAAGGATATAATGACCTTGTAAAGAATGTAGTGTAAATTTAGCAGAAGAATACCTGGACTTCAAGAGCTAAATCACAGGGAAAGGTTATACAAAATAAGACTGTATTCCCTGACTATTAAGAACTATTTGAACTATAAAAACTATTTAGTTTTTGATCTAAGAAGTTTGATTTATGTTTCAAGATATTAAGAAAGGGGAACAGATAAGGTAGAGAGAAACTATTTCCCATGGATGCAGAGTCATAGTCTTTTAATTACAGCCAGACCTTCCAAAAGTGAAATTAGAAAATATCTCTTATGGAAAGGCAATTGATACTATGTCAATAATAAAACTCCACTTTTATTAACCAAAAGTATTTAAGGATATGGGGCAAAGGCAGATTTAAGGAGTTATGATTACATTGAATGGCAGCACAGACTCAAGGAATTAAATGGACTCTTGTTCAATGTATAAAAGCACTACTGAGAGGTGGAATCCTCTATATAGATAGCTCTGTAGCTGCCCTTTCTAAAGTGGCTGAAAATACAAAACTTAGCTTATATCCTGATAAATCAGCATAAATTCAAAGTTAGTATATCACTAAAACTGCACGCAGTGGGTTACATGTTGGTCTCATCCTAAGGTTACAATAAAATTTTGCTTGAAAACCAGATCTTATTTATCTACATTCCAGAACTAAATAATTTCCTTTTGCCTAGGGAAAAAAAACCCATCACAATTTGGATCTATATGGGATGAAGAAGCATTTCTATACCTACCCTTGCTGAAAGAAAGCAAAGCTGACAGCAATGGGCATATGATGGATGCTCAATGGGATTGGATCGCGTTCCTCTGGACTGTACTAGTGAGAGAGAAAATACACTGTTAGAGGCATATGCTTTGATACTAACAATTGTTTGAACACAAAATAATGAGTCATTACAATAGGTTCTAATAATATCACCAAGATATACTCAGATCCTCAATATACTGATTTAGGCTGTGTTTAAGAACAAAGAACAAAGAAAAATATAGCATAGGAACAGCCTTTTGGCCCCTCCAAGCCTATGCCGATCATGGTGCCTGCCTAAACTAAAGCAGTATGCATTTAGAGTCTGTATCCTCTCATTCCCATCCTATTCATGTACTCGTTTAGTTGCCCCTTAAATGCCCCAATCGTACCTGCTCCCACCACCTCCCCAGGCACCACATTCCAGACATTCATCACTGTCTGTATAAAAATGCTGCCTCGCATATCTCAAAGAACAAAAGAACAATGCAGCACAGAAACAGGCCCGTCTGTCCTCCAAGCCTGTGCCACTCATGAGCCCAACTAGATCATTTGTCTGTATCCCCCTATTCCCAGTCTGTTCATGTGGCTATCTAGATAAATCTTAAATGATCCCAGCGTGTCTGCCTCAACCATCTTGTTTGGCAGTGCATCCCAGGACCCCACCCCTCTCTGTGTAAAATACATTTCCCTGACATCTGTGTTGAACCTTGCCCCCCCTCACCTTAAACTTGTTTCTCCTTGTGTTCGTCATCTCCAACCTGGGAAAAAGCTTCCCATTGTTCACCCTATCTATGCCCTTCATAATTTTTTACACCTTTATTAGGTCGCCCCTCGTCCTCCTCCTTTCCAGGGAGAACAACCCCAATTTACCCAATCTCTCTCATAGCTAAGACTCTCCATACCAGGCAACATTTTGGTAAACCTTTTCTGTACTCTCTCCAAAGCCTCCATATCCTTCTGGTAGTGCGACAACCAGAACTGGACGCAGTATTCCAAATATGGCCTAACCAACATTCTACATAGCTGCAACATTACATTTGTTTATTTGTGCTGCAACACCAGAGGAGCATTTCCAGCACACGCACAGATGCAGTGTCAGGCTGTTTAAAGCAAGAGATGCATTTAAGTGTAACTATATCCTGTCATTTAATTACATATTTCTGTAAGCTGGGGTCTTGTAACAAAATTAAGGCAACTTCTCAAACAGCAACCATTTTAACAATCAGCTTCATGTAATGGCAAAAACAAATAATTTTTCTCCAGCAACCAATTAGACTTGCCCATAGCCAGTCCTGGAAACCAATACTATATCCTCTTATCGGTGGAGTTTTGGCATTGGCAAAAATTAATAAAGAACAATTTTGAATAAACTATTTCAGAAACAAATGGGGGGCTCAAATCCATAAACCTCAGATTGTGTCCCATTATCTACCAACTGAACCATACAAGTTGTGAGAATGCTCTCTGCACTAAACCTTTCCACTCATTCAACTTGTTTCAATAAAGCAAAAGAAAAATATCGCTTAATAGTTAAAGTCGTAGTATTAAACTAGCCTTTTTGTAGTGTTAAACAGGCCCAAAAGCAAAACGGTTTGGAGTCAGCATCTTAGTGAGAGAATCTGTAGGGACTGGTGTATGGGCCAAGTCCACATGTGCAACATGTTCCTGACATCTTTCTAATTGGCCGGCAGGAATTATAATGAATAACTTATGGAAGTCGTTAATATTGAAAACTGTGGAAAACATTCTAACAATCCAAGATATAGGAGCAGGAGAAGGCATTTAGTCCTTTTGAGCCCACTCTGCCAATCAACGAGATTATGGTTGATCAATTTACTCCAACTTCAATTTCCTTTACTATTCAAAATCTATCAATTTTTGTCTTGAATATATTCAAATATCTCAACACCCAAAGCAATCTGGGGTACAGAATTCCAAAGATCCAGAAACTTTGGAGTGAAGGAATTTCTCTACATCTCTATTAAGTGGCTAACCCCTTATTCTGAGAATGTGCCACTTCGTCCATCCCAGTTCCAGACCCCCAGGAGGAGAAACAGTCTTCCAGCATCTATCCTGTCAACTGTTTAAGAACTATAAATGCTACAAAGAACAAAGAAAATTACAGCAGAGGAACATGCCCTTTGGCCCTCCAAATCTGCACCGACCATGCTGCCCGCCTTAATTAAAACTCCCTACCCTTCTGGGGACCATATTCCTCTATTCCCATCTCATTTATGTACTTGTCAAGATGCCCTTTAAAAGTCACTGCCTTTCCGCTTCCATTCTCTCTCCCAGCAATGAATTCCAAGCACTCACCACTCTGTAAAAAATCTGCCTTGTACATCTCTTTTAAACCTTGCCCCTTAGTAATTGACTCTTCCACCCTGGGAGAAAGCTTCTGACTATCCACTCTGTCCATGCCTCTCATAATCTTGTAGACTTCTATCTGAAGGTCTCCCTTCAACCTGTCTCTCCAGTGAGAACAAACCAAGTTTTTCAAACCTTTCCTCATAGCTAATGCCCTCCATACCAAGCAACATCCTGGTAAATCTTTTCTGTATCCTCTACAAAGCCTCTGCATCTTTGTGGTAGTGTGGTGACCAGAATTGAATACTTTGTTCCAAGTGCGGCCTAACTAAGTTCTATAAAGCGGCAACATGACTTGACAATTTTTAAACTCAATACCTGGCAAACATACTATACACCTTCTTGACTACCTTCTCCACCTGCACTGCCACTTTGACCTGTGTACCTGTACACCCAGATCCCTTTATCTATCAATACTCTTAAGGGTTTGCCACATACTGTATGTTTCCTATCTGTATTAGACCCCAAAATGCCTCACATTTATCCAGATTAAACTCCATCTATCATCTCTCTGCCCAAGTCTCCAATTGATCTATAACTTGCTGTATCCTCTGATGGTCCTCATAGCTATCTGCAAATCCACCAACCTTTGTAATGTCCGCAAAATTACTGATCAGTCCAGTTACATTTTCCTCCAAATCATTTATATGTATATTACAAACAGCAAAGGTCCCAGCACTGATGCCTGAGGAACACCACTTGTCACAGCCCTCCATTCAGAAACCCTTCCACTGCTACCCTGACTTCTTTGATTGAGGCAGTAGGAAGTCTGACAACACCAGGTTTAAGTCCAACTGATTTATTTGATAGTAAACTCACGAGCTTTTGAGATATTTCAACCTCTTCGTCAGGTGAATGAATGAGGTGTTTTGGTCTCCAACAGCACAGACTGTTTACAGATTACTGATTAGAACGTGAATCTTTACACCTAACCTGCTATTCAAGTCTTAAAGTGGCTAACAATGTGAGTGGACAGAGCACTGAGCACAGGTTAAAGAGATGTGTATTGTCTCCAGACAGCATAGTAAGTCATGGGGTTACAGATAGTGTGACGTGAACCCAAGATCCCTGTTGAGACCGTCCTCATGTGTGCGGAACTTGGCTATCAGTCTCTGCTCAGTGACTCTGCACTGTCGTGTGTCGTGAAGGCCACCTTGGAGAACACTTACCCGAAGGTCGGAGTCCAAATGCCCATGACTGCTGAAGTGTTCGCCAACAGGCAGGGAGCAGTCTTGCTTGGTGATTGTTGAGTGATGTTCATTCATCCGCTGTCGTAGTGTCTGCATGGTCTCCCGAATGTACCGTGCTTCGGGACATCCTTTCTTGCAACGTATTAGGAAGACAACGTTGGCCGAGTTGCAAGAGTACGTACCGTGTACCTGGTGGATGGTATTCTCACATGTGATGATGGCATCCATGTCGATGATCTGGCATGTCTTGCAGAGGTTGCTGTGACAGGATTGTATGGTATTGTGGTCACTGTTCTCCTGAAGGCTGAGTAGCTTGCTGCAAACAATGGTCTGTTTGAGGTTGCACGGTTGTCTGAAGGCAAGAAGTGGGGGTGTGGGGATGGCCCTGGCGAGATGTTCGTCTTCATCAATGATATGTTGAAGATTCCGGAGAAGGTGTCGTAGCTTCTCTGCTCCGGAGAAGTACTGGACAACAAAGAGTACTTTGTCCACCATGTCCCATATTTGTCTTCTGAGATGGTCGGTGCTGTTTATCGCTGTGGCGCATCAGAACTGTCGATTGACGAGTCGAGCGCCATGTCCTGTTCTCATGAGGGAATCTTTCAGCGTCTGAAAGTGTCTGTCACGATCCTCCTCATCTGAGCAAATTCTGTGTATACGGAGGGCTTGTCCGTAGCGGATGGCTTCTTTAACGTGTTTAGGATGGAAGCTGGAGAAGTGGAGCATTGTGAGGTTGTCTGTCGGCTTGCAGTACAGTAAGGTGCTGAGGTGACCGTCCTTGATGGAGATGCACATGTCCAAGAATGAAACTGATTCCAGAGAGTAGTCCATTGAGATTCTGATGGTGGGATGGAACTTGTTGATATCATCATATAGTTGTTCCAACGATTGTTCATCATGAGTCCAAAGGAAAAAAATGTCATTGATGTATCTAGTGAATATCCCCACTTCTTGCCTTCAGACAACCACGCAACCTCAAACAGACCAGGGATCTCAGGTTCATGTCACACTATCTGTAACCCCCATGACTTGCCTAGGTTAGCAAAAAAAACTTCACTTACTGTGCTGTCTGGAGACAATACACATCTCTCTAACCTGTGTTCAGTGCTCCGCCCACTCACATTGTTAGCCACTTTAAGACTTGAATAGCAGGTTAGGTGCAAAGATTTGCCTTCTAATCAGTAATCTGTAAACTGTCTGTGCTGTGATATGTGCTGCTGGAAACCAGAACAACTCATTCACCTGACGAAGAGGTCGAAATATCTCGAAAGCTTGTGAATTTACTATCAAATAAATTGGTTGGCCTTGAACCTGGTGTTGTCAGACTTCCCACTGTGTTTATCCTAGTCCAACACCAGCATCTCTACGTGACTTCTTTGAATACAAAACTGGCTCAACTTGCCAGCTCACCTCTGATTCCATGTGGCTTCACCTTCTGCACTGGTATGCCATGAGGGACCTTGTCAAAGACCTTATTGAAGTCCATGTAGACAATATACACTGTTCTACCCTCATCTTTGTCATTTCCTCGCAAAACTCGATCAAGTTCATGAGACACAATCCCCCCTTCACAAAACCACATTGCCTTTCGCTAATAAGTCCACTTATTTCCAAGTGGAAATAAATCCTGTCTTGAAGAATCCTCCCCAATAATTTCCCTACCACTGATGTAAGGCTCACTGGTCTGTAATTATCTGGATTATTCTTACCATCCTTTTTAAGCAAAGGAACAACATTGGCTATTCTTCAATCCTCTGGGACCTCCTCTGTAAGAAGTCTGACAACACCAGTTTTAAATCCAACCAATTTATTTGATAGTAAACTCGCAAGCTTTCAGCTTTATGGCCTTTGTCAAAGAACAAAGAACAAAACAGCACGGGAAACAGGCCCTTTGGCCCAATGAGCCCATGCCGCCACCCCGATGTTCCCATCTCTACCCGCAATCCCTGTCCACATTTATAGATCTATGGATTAAAAACCAAATTTGAGACAATCTAGGGAGAATTTGTTTTGCCAATTAGCCTAAGAGCACATCTTTGGGATGTGCGAGGAAACCGGAGCTCCCGGAGAAAACCCACGCATGCTGGGGAGAATGCGCAAACTCCCACAGACACAAGCCCAAATTCATGTATCTGCACAGCACAGAGATAGTCACTGAGCTGTCGTGTTGCCCATCAGATGGTCCAGGTCAAGCATACACTAACAACGTGAAGCAGCAGGATACTCTCGAAAAAGATCCAAGAGCAGCGCTCTCACGACTCATCGCGTGTATGCCCCTCGTTAGACAACAAGGTGGACCAAAGCACCTGTAGGATAAAAACAAGTACATCAATATCATCATCTATTTACATACTTCCCAGGGACTCCCAAGGCTCATGATCCCTATTTTAAATCAGTTTTCTATACCCCTCCATTCCCATTCTGTTCATGTGCCCATCTAAGTATTTCTTAAATAACTCCAGAGTACCTGCCTCCACCACTTTACTTGGCAGCGCATTCCATACCCCCACCACCCTCTGTGTGAAAAATCTCCCTCTAGCATCCAAATTATACCTTACCCCCCTCACCCTGAGCCCGTGACCCCTCGTGCTATTTGAGTCCATCCTAGGAAAAAGCTTAACCCTGTTTATTCTATCAATCCCCTTCAAAATCTTGTACACCTCTATCAGATCTCCTCTAAGTCTACGTCTTTCTAAGGAACAGTCCCAATTTACCTAATCTCTCCTCATAATTCAGACCTTCCATACCAGGCAGTACCCAGGTAAACCTCCTCTGCACCCTCTCCAGAGTCTCCGTATCCTTCCGGTAGTAAGGCGACCAGAACTGGACGCAGTATTCCAAATGAGGTCTAACCAGTGTTTTATACAACTGCAACATTAAAGGCCAGCTCTTGTACTCTATACCCCTTCCTATAAAGAATGCCGGCATCTCTACATCATGACCTCCTCTGTAGCCAGTTTCAGTGAGATCAACTTCCATTCTTCCAAACTCCAGGGAATATAGCCATAGCCTGTTCAATATATCCTCATAGGAAAACACCCTCATCCCAGAGTAGTCTAGCAAACCCGTTATGCTCTCTCTAAGGGAAGTATATCCTTCTTTAAGATGACCAAAATCACAAATAGTGTTCCATGTGTATTCATACCAAGATCTTATTTAAAATTTCTTTACTCCTATTCATAGAATCCTACAGTGCAGAAAGGCACCATTCTGTACCAACCACAATCCCACCCAGGCCCTATCCCACATCCCCACATATTTACCAACTACTCCCTCTAATTTATGCATCCTGGGACACTAAGGGCAATTTAGAAGGCCAATCAACCTAGCCTGCACATTTTGGACTAAATCCCATTCTAAATCCTTTGTAACAAAGGCTAACCATTTACTTTCCTATTTGTTTGTTGTACCTCCATGCTAACTTTATACGACTCGTGTACAAGGATACCCAGGTTCTCCGACACCAATATTTACAAACGTCTTATTTATTTTTCCATTTTTCCTGCAAAGTTAATGACTTCACTCTCCTTCAACTTATACTTCATCCACCATAATCTTCCCCACTCACTTAACTGGGCTATATCCCTTTGCAGCCTTTTTGCACCCTTCTCACTGCTTACTTTTCCACCTAACTTTGTATTGTCCACAAAAGGAGTGCAATGCACTCGGTCCTTTATCTGATCATTGTTACATATGTATCATGTTCAGACCTAAGCGGTGAACCTCACTGTTACATTGTCAGCCATAAATGACCTGATTATGCCTGTTTTCTTCTCTTAATCAATCCTCAAAACATAATAAATTACCACCAATCCCACAAGTCCAAATTTTGTGCCATAATCTCAAACTTTATCAAATGCTTTTTGAAAATGCAAATTCACCATGACCACTGCTTCCCGGCTATCAGCCCTGTTTGTTACAAACTTAAGAAACATCTTAACAGATTTGTCAACCACGATTACCCTTTCTGAAATCAGTGTTGACTCTATCCAATCATATTATAATTTTCTTGGTTATCAATAGTATCCCTACTATTGATTCTGGATTTTTCCCAACTGCTATTAACCTGATAATAGGTTACAGGCCAGTTACTTCTCCATTTTCTCTCTCCCTCCTTTTGTGAATAGCAGCGTTATATTTGCTTCCTTCAAATTCTAAGGGAATATTCTAGAACCTAGGGAATGTTGGGATCCAAACTAATGCATCCACTATATTTGCAGCCATTTCCTTTAACACTCTAGGATGTAGGCCTGCAGCTTCAGGGAATTTGCCAGTCTTTTTGTAATTTC